>JAMQGT020013772.1:0-31338 GCA_024447675.2 Pterophyllum scalare | reverse complement strand
CGACCGTGTCCCTTGGGGTATCCTGTGGGAGGTCCTGCGGGAGTATTGGGTGTCTGGCCTGTTGTTGTGGGCCATTCAATCTCTGTACAACCGCAGTGAGAGCTTGGTCCATATAGCCGGTAATAAGATGGATTCGTTTCCTGTGGGTGTTGGACTCCATCAGGGCTGCCCTTTGTCACCGATTCTGTTCATAATTTTTATGGACAGAATTTCTAGGTGTAGCCAGGTGGCAGAAGGCTTCTTCCTTGGTGGCTTCAGAGTCTCATCTCTGCTTTTTGCAGATGATGCAGTCCTGTTGGCTTCATCAGGGGGTGGCTTCCAGCTCGCAGTGGAACGGTTCACAGCCGAGTGTGAAGCGGCTGGCATGAGAATCAGCACGTCTAAGTCTGAGGCCATGGTCCTCAGCCGGAAAAGGGTGGAGTGCCCTCTCCGGCTCAGGGACGAGTTCTTGCCCCAAGTGGAGGAGTTCAAGTATCTCGGGGTCTTGTTCACGAGTGACGGGAGAAGGGAGCGGGAGATCGACAGATGGATCAGGGCTGCTTCTGCAGTGATGCGGACACTGCACTGGTCTGTCGTGGTGAAGAGGGAGCTTAGTGTAAAAGTGAAGTTCTCGATTTACCGGTCGATCTACGTTCCTACCCTCACCTATGGTCACAAGCTTTGGGCAGTGACTGAAAGAATAAGATCGCGAATACAAGCGGCAGAAATGAGTTTCCTTCGAAGGGTGGCTGGCCTCTCCCTTAGAGATAAGGTGAGGAGTGCGGCCATCCGGGAGGGGCTCAGAGTAGAGCCGCTGCTTCTCCACACCGAAAGGAGCCAGTTGAGGTGGCTCGGGCATCTGATTAGGATGCCTCCTGGCCACCTCTTGGGTGAGGTATTCCGGGTACATCCCACCGGGAGGAGGCCCCGTGGTAGACCCAGGACACGCTGGGGAGATTATATCTCTCGGCTGGCCTGGGAACGCCTTGGGGTCCCTCCGGATGAGCTGGAGGAGGTGGCTAGGGAGAGGGAAGCCTGGGCTTCTGCTTAGGCTCCTGCCCCCACGACCCGGCCTCGTATAGGTGGAAGAGAATGAAGATGGATGGATGGATGAACCTACTTAACAATAAGAGACTTAAGTCAGTGGGGTATATATGCAAAACCGACAACAGAAAGACACGACTAGCACCTTTTACATATTCCAAACATTGTAAAGAATAGTAGGAGCAGCTGCCCAGCAATAACAACATCAGAAGGCAATGCAGCCTCTGGAAAATAGTTTAGGCTAGGTGATTCATACTTACATTTCAGCATCCGAGTATAGATTTAATCTGCATTAATGTATTGCCCAGCCCTGGACGCAGGCTAACTTCTGTGTGAAATGAAAGGTGGCTATGATTATGTTGTATATTTTGCTTTTCAGATGGGCGCTTATCACACCATTGAGCTTGAGCTCAACAGGAAGTTCACTCTGGCTAAAAAGAACTGGGACAGCGTTGTGCTGGACAGAATTGGTAAGTAGATGCTACTGTAGTATTTCGACCTCCACCACAACTACAAATTATTTATCACTTTGTCTAACTGATTCTTTTAAAGCATGTACTTCCAACCTGTTTTTCAACCAGTAATCACATGGACTTACAAGTATCTTACTCTAAATACCAGATAGAAATTTCTTAGCTTTGTTAACTCCTCACAAAATTTCAGCAGCTGTTTGCTTATAAATGTAAAGCTCCGTGATTTGGGTGGTTTTCTTATTTTGTGAGTGAATAAGGGAGCATCCAAAAGTAGCTTTTACTACAGCCTAATTTTTCCTTGAACCAAACAATAGTCGCAAACAAAACAGAGACCTTTTCTTCTTTTTAGTTTGTGTCAGGCAGTGAAATCTTTCTCCAGTAGCCAAAAACTGTAAAATCACTGGGGACTGTATTAGGAACACTACAGCAGACAATGTTGGAAGCATTATCAATTACCTATTAAATATAACTTATTTTTTTCCCCCATTATATCATTGTCTGCGTTTTAGAGCAGGCATGCGATGCAGCCCAGAGGGCAGATGTGGCAGCTGTTGTAATGCAGGAAGGTCTGGCCAACCTGGTGCTTGTGACACCTGCCATGACTCTGCTTCGTGCAAAAGTGGAAGTCACCATTCCCCGTAAGAGAAAAGGAAGCTGCACCCAGCACGAGAAGGTAAAAGTGATATATGGGTAACTGTAAAGCTGTTATCGAATCGAGAACTCTTAAGAGCAAACAAATGGGAACAGAGTGACCTTTTGAAAAGTGCACAATGCTATATTTGAAAATAAAGATGGACAGGATCATAAGCCTAATGCACACAATGTGCCAACCCAATTAAAATTTTAATTTTTGCAAAGTGTTTTTGCATAGACATCATGGGGGTAAGGAGCACACTGAGTAGAACAAAGTAGTCACATATACATATGCAACTATTTTAAATGCTTTAAAAAGGGAGGAGTGGAGTTCAAATAGATTACATTCAGAGTAAGTCAGTGATAGAATTTAATAGAAGGTAAAACTTTTGAGGAAAAAAAAAATTTCATAACAGGGTCTGGGGATACTGAAAGAGTTTGTCATGTAGTGTGCTTAATGTCAAACTGTCCGCTTGCAGGCGCTGGAGAGGTTTTATGAGGCTGTGATGCAGGCGATTCTCCGTCACATCAATTTTGATGGTAAGGCTGCTGTCTGTGCATACACATACACTTCTCCCTTTTTTTTTTTGATTTATTGTAACTGTTCCAGTTTCTTGTTTGCTGTGAAGCTTTCATCTACAGTGATATAAATAAATCATTTTTATGCTCCTAATGTCAGTCTTTCCTTGATTCAAGTTTTGATTTTTAGACCTTTGTATTCATTGGGATCATACATGTTTTTATAATAACAACCTCCATTTTGCCATAAACATAATACCTTTTATTGAATTTCTTAGTTTTTTTACTGCATATATGAATCTAGACAAATGTGGATGTAAACTGCTGGTTCAGTTTGTTTCTTTTTAGGGAAGTTAATATTAGTAAAGTCTAGTTGGTTTTTTTTTCTTACTTTCTTCCAGTTGTGAAGTGCATCCTGGTGGGCAGCCCGGGCTTTGTGAAGGACCAATTTATGACTTACCTCTTTAAAGAGGCGGTGCGACAGGACAACAAGGTCCTGCTGGAGAATCGTCCCAAATTCATGCTGGTCCACTCATCATCAGGTCATAAGTACTCACTCAAAGGTAAGAACTGCTGCACTTGACAGTGAAACAGTCAGATCTTATCATAAGGTGCAGACTGAGTGAGACACTTGTTGTTTTGCAGAAATCCTTTCCGATCCCACTGTGACAAGTAGGCTGTCTGATACGAAGGTGACTATGTACCCTGTGATTTATTAGTCTTATGAATCAACCTGTTAACAAAAGCCTCCAATTGTACTTAATGGTGAAAATCAGAGCATGCATCTGTGCGCACACATTGTTAAACTCAGAGCATTAATTGACAAACCTTTTTTTTTCTTTTCCCATCACCAAATTGTATTAATCTGTGCATAGGATTTGTAAATCTTTTCACTGAAGACATTAATCTATTTGGATTTTCACATAAACATTTTTGATTTTCTCAGGCAGCCGGAGAGGTGAAAGCCCTGGAAGACTTCTACAAGATGCTGCAGCACGAGCCTGACAGAGCCTTCTATGGGTGAGTGATGGAAGATGCACTGTAACAATTAACTTATATTAACATTGATAATTATCAACCTGCATCTCCTTGCATCCTCACAGACTCGCTCATGTGGAGAAAGCTGCTGACGCCCTTGCTATCGACACCTTGTTGATAAGTGATAACTTATTTAGGTACGTGTACATGAGGGATGTTTTTTCACAGGCAGTATTATTCTGCCTCATTGCTGCTGACATTTATGTTTTAGCGTCCAGCATGTCTAACCAAAATCTACTGCCAGAGTAATTTAAAGAGAATTATTCCTTTCCATATGTTTTGTCATATAAATATACTGTTACCATGGTGGATGATCATACTGTACATGTCTGTATTTATGCTCAGGCATCAGGATATCCCCACGAGGACTCGTTATGTTCGCTTGGTGGACAATGTGAAAGACAATGGTGGCAATGTCAGGTAATACTGTGGAGAACAGATATATAGATAAACCATGTTTGAGCCAATTAATGAATTTTTCAGTGTTAGCATTTAAATTTGTATTAAGGATTTGGGGCAACATTACCCAAAATAGTCAGATAGTGAGATTCATTCCAACAACACTGAATTCTTCATGCGTACTGTGTTTGTTAAAAATAGAGGTGCAGGGTACCATATTTTTACATGTGTAAAATCATTTGCGAAACACGCCGATGAGTTTTTTTCTCTTTTTACATGCAGAATATTCTCAAGTCTTCATGTTTCTGGTGAACGTAAGTTATTCTTCCCTTTTAATATTTTCGATGTTCACTCTTTGGCTCCCTCGGGCTCTAAGGAGCTGTTGTCTTATATATAGACTTAATGTACTGTGTTAGTTAAGTCACACTGTTTTAATAGCGTCATCAGCCACAGTTTACAGTGAATAAGCTCTTTTTAGCACTAGGGTTGTAAAAAGAAATCATTTCTCTGATACTAATTAATGCTAAAAATTTCATTCGACTTCTAATTTTTGGTGTTGACTGTAAGGATTATGATACCAACTACGCGATCTTTGCCTCTTCCATTCAACAAACAATTTCAGCACCGCCACAGACAGGCAGGCACACAGCCCCAACCCTGAGTAGCAGCCGATGTAGTTAATGTTCATGAAACTAAACAACACAAAGGTCATATAAGGGTTATATCAGCACACTGCATAATTTTCTTTCCAAATGATTGCGCTTTTCTGTAGGGTTTTGTTACTTAATGTGAACTCACCAATAAGAGTAAAATAATGCCAACAGACTGTTAACTCTTCACTTTAAATGTTTTATATTTGACAGCTGAACATAGTGAAACAATGACACCACACACATTAACTGATGATCTCACTCACTCTTTATTGATGTCTTACTCAATTAAGAAGTCAGGAATTTGTGCTACAACTGCACAGAGTGCCTTTTTGTCCTCAAATATAAAACCAGCCTGCAGTACTGGCTGTGCGCTGTCACCTTTTTTATTTATCCTGGATTGTTTCCTCAGAACTCACTCAGCTGAGCGGAGTGGCTGCCATCTTGCGCTTTCCCATCGCCGACCTTTCAGATGCTGAAGACGACAGCAGCTCAGATGAAGACTGATCCACACAAATACAGCCCCCCCCCAGTGTTGCAGATAAACACAGGAATGCTTTCAGTGTGTTATAAAACAATACCACTTGAAGTATTCCACCTCTGTAACATCCACACCTCTTACAAATCAAATTAGCATGCCTGATTTTCTAAAGTGGCCATAATTTCACTTAATTTGATGCAGTGCTTTGATGCTTTTGGTTTGAAGTTGACAGTTTCTCTGAAAGGTGCAGATTAAGCTAAAAAAAAAAAAAAGCAGAAAATCCTCAATTCATAATTATGCCAGTAAGACGAATCTAACATTTGGTACCAAGTCCAAAAAAACAAAACAAAAGAAAAATAGATCACATTTTGAATGATAGCAATAACAAAATCAGTGACTCCTTGTGTCAAGTGTACGTACAATATATCTTTCTTGCAATTAAACAGCAGAAGCATGCAACTACTCCTGTTATTTCTCTCTGTTAACATACATGGATTAAATACAGGTTGGACCAAGATATAAAAAATATATTATTTCTTACTTACATTTCCATTTAAAAACCATTTAAGGGCATTGTAGCCCAAACTACTGCATGTCAACCTCTATAAGTCAAGTATGTTCAGGATTTTCAATTTCAAGCAGTGATATGTGATTTACAGTTAGAACACTGTAGGTTCCTCTTATTCTTCTCTGGCAAAATGTCAAACCATGAACTTCCCTTGTGAAGAATTTCAGCAGCAAGGACTAAAGTGCATTTTTAAATGTAACTTTTTTTTTCTTTTTTTTTTTTTACATCAGCTGCTTCTCTATATTAAGTTCCTATTTATTGACTTTCCCATTTAATTTGTTTTTTTTAATGTAACAATTACATTCATGAATGAATAATATTTTTTAATGAATTTAGCTGTTTTCCCCCTTTGCATTTGTCAGCCTATTTATTTTGCATATGTATTTTCTTATCACATTTATTGAAGCATTTTGGCGTCATTATGCAAATAAGGGGGCTGTCATTAAAAGTGCAGTGATGTTTGTTGGTTGTAGGATCCCTCTGTGGAAAATTGAGAGTTAAAGTAGCTAGCTGGGAAAAAAAATTAATACATTGAAAATTAAACGGGAAGGTTAAAAAAAAAATGGAATACAAAGGTATATATGGAAGTAAATGAAAACACATTTTTATGTCTTATTTTATAAAACTAAATATATATATTAGTTTTGATTTTGGCAGTTTTGGCTTTCCATACCCTCCTGCCTCACTGAATACTAAATTCAAGTTTAGCCTTGACTGCAAGCATGCATGAACTAGCTGCATTTGGTATCACTCAGTAGGGCACTGGTAGGTCCTAATCCAGGCCAAATCTTCCAGTGTTCCCCAGTGCAGGTAGATAATTGAACAAATAACCATAACATGCATTATCTGGTGGCTGTTGCCCCAGTTGTCAAACAGGCCTGGCTTGAAGCGCTCAGGGATCTGGACAATGTTGACCAGCCCTCCCAGTACAGCAAGACAATCCATGATGACAAAGAGGCGCAGGGAATTTGGGCTGCCCACCCCACTGCCATAAACCCGAAACAGGAAGAGGCTAAAACGGAACATGGCCTGCCAGACAAACGCTCGCAGACGCAGGACGTTAGTGCGGGCGGTGGTGGCGCAGTAGATCCCATAGGCTGACAGGAGGATGTAGGCCAGCAAGGCAGTCTGCTGCACAGCTGGGTAGCAGAGGAGGGTAATATAAATGATAGGAAGTGCCCCTGGAGAGACAATGTAGGTTGTTACTGGCATTGTTGTTAGCAGGGTTATTTTTAGAAGTCAGACTTTCATCCAGTGAGACAGACTTGAACTGAGTGTTGCTGGCAGAAGCAACTATGTGAGCATTATGTCATGCCAGCTGCAATTATGTCAGTGCTAACATTTGGTAATTGATATTAAACAAGTCCAGGTATTTTGTTATTTTCCCCATTGTTTTCTGAAGCAAATTCCACAGCAATCCATCCAGTAGTGAATGCCATAAATGTTAACCTTGAGATGATACTATAGAAAAAAAATAATCAGGGGGTACCCCAGGGTCCTCTAAGGAAGAACTGTATCTGTCCAAAACTTGATGGCAATCAGTCTGATATTTGTTGAGATATTTCAATCTAGTCCTAAGTTGCAGATTTGTGTTTTAAAGGAGGATTTGATACTTGGCTTTCACTTTTGGTAGGCTTGAACTAACTTTGCAAAGACTCCATATGAGACCTTTAAAATTGTTGGCTGACTTCTGTGATTCTGGAGGGAGTTTTCTGATGTCTGATATCTTAATCTGCCTGAAGACTTAAAATATTTGATTATTAGATGATAATATGAATTTTACAATATTAATTCTTTGGGACAGCAACTCATTCCAAACCAAGAGTTGCTACCCCAAGTGAAGGATTTTAAGTATCTCTGGATCCCTTAGAGACAGGGTGAGGGGCTCAGTTATTAGTCAGGTTACTACTAGGTAATTGTTACTCCTCCACAATGAATGAGGCCGGTTTAAAGGGTTTGAGCATATGACAAGGATTCCTCCTGGGGACATCCTTGTTGGGGTGTTTTGGGCATGTCCTATTGCAAGGAGACCCTGAGACAGACCAGGAGAGATTATCTCTCAGCTGGCTTAGAGAACGCCTCAGTATCCCCTCATAAAAATTGCAGGAGGTAGCTGGGTAGAGGGAGGTCTGGGTATTTCTGTTCAGACTTCTACCTTACATTGCAACCTGGACCTGGATAAGTGAGAGAAGGTGGATGGACGGAAGTGTCCAACTTTTGAGTTCTGTAGTATTGAGCATTACTAAAGCTTTTCTCATATTTTCTAATACTCCGGACACGTGACTGTTCCCTAGTGTGACAACTCAAAAATTTTTGCTGGTGTGTAACTGATCAATATTTATTAATTTTTTTACTGAAATATCTCTTTAGTGGGTTGCATTCCAGAAACACAAACTGAACATTCTGCAGAAAACTTGAATTCTTTTTTTGTTATGATCAGTAAGTCATTCAGATCTCAGACCTGGCATCAGGAGCAATCTCTGGGGTTATATTGAATTTATTTCAGCAACCTACCGAGGGTGTTAACTAGGCAGACCCCGACCATGTCCAGGGAGAGCAGCGTGTCGTAGACATGTTCTCCTCCTACGTGGTTCATGAACAAGTGGTAGACCACTGAGCCCATGGTGGGGGAGAGGCATGCCAGGTAGTGGACAATGCATATCCAGATGCTGTCCACCTCCTTCCAGGGGATACTGAAAGGCAGCAGCACCAAGAAAAGGAAGAAAGGAATCCCTGAGATGACAGTAAGATGGAAGAAGAATATTATTTTTCTGAAATTTGGAGAACTTAAAGAGTTTGAGTATTTCAAGGTGTCTGCCACTGCTATAGGTTAATGTTGTCTTTGTGGTGACATTTTAAACCTGGCACCTTATCGTAACACAGATTCATCCCCTGTTGCAGAACAATATGAGGAAATTAATGGACTAAAGTGGTTCCTCTTTTCTTCTTCTTACTAGAAACGAGCAGTTGGTTACACACACAGGAGCCCGGGCAACACTCTAATGCTAATACCCTTCACTTCCCCTGAGTAAGAGTGTTAGTCTTAATGAACTTACAGGATAGCCCAGGCAAAAATGGGGCAAGAAGAAGATGCCTTCCAAAGTTTAAGGCTGTAAAGTTTCTAGTTTGTGCACAATCAAATTTCCTTTTTTGCTGTTTTTGTTTCACATTAAAAGCAGAAATTTGAAACATTTCTTAACATACATATTGTTCTACAGTAGCTCAAAGTCTATGCAAAGTCTTGGACGCTTTGCTCAAGATCCGTATGGACATTTACAGATGAAAGTGTCGGGTCACCTTCAACAACCCAGTTAACTATTGGACACCTTGAGGACTCTGATTCCCAGGGCAGATTACAGCTAATACCCCATATCCTCATTACAGATCCTTGTCAAGTATGCTTATAACTGGCCAAAGTAGATGGCACAAGTGAGAGTTGACATGCGTGACCCATTCATGGGTTAATAGGATTCAAGGTGAGAGAAACTTGCCCCTTGCATTCAAGTATAAAAATATTTTTTAATGATGATTCAGATACAGTTAGAACAGTTGGAATGGTGTTTTATTATTAATTCCTGAATAAAATTTATAGGAGTGTATAAAACAAGTTGAGAGTAACATAGTTAATTTCTGGACTTACCATGTGTGTAAATGTTCCCCAGCTCATTGTGCATGTAGAAGAGGCTCCTGAGGCACTCTTCAGCTGTGGACACTGGCCGGTAACCTGTCAGGACATATTTGTTGAACTGAAGGTGAGCAGGGGTCTTTGCAAAATCCAAGAGCCGCGGTCCTTCGTAAAGCACCATCACGACTTCCTGCAACCAGTGCCCTCACATTTAGCTCCCAGCACAGCGTCCTCACCATTTACATCATGAACGAAGCCACGCTCGGGACTCCCAGGCTGGTCCTGACAACCACCAGCCGGAAACTCTGGTCCTTCAAATACATCACTGGGCAGGTATAAGTCCATGCAAGCAACCTGTTGAGCTGGCTAAGTGGCATGATTTTGGACCAATCAGTGCACAGCTTTTGTTCTTAAGCTGGGTAATCCCCAGAAAAAGCCATGTATACTACTGCAGCTGCTCCTCCCTTTATAACTGACTCGCACCTAACCAGCTTCATGGTTTACGTAACACACTTTAACATAACTGAAGTATTTCCCTTACTGTACGCTGCATGCGTACTATTGAAACTCATTCCCTACAACTGTGCAGTACTGAGGCTGTTCTGGGGATTACAAATCCTTACTGGGTGGGGATTTTCTTTGTGACTCTTACTTAACAATGGCAATGACAATTCCTTATTGTGTCCACTTACTACTTGAAAATGTGTATAGAACATGCATAGGTGAATAAAGAAACATTTTCCACTTTGGGGACCCTTTTAATTAATCAAATACTGTACAATAATAAACAAATGATTGCCACAAGTAGTAAAAAAAAACTCATGTAAAATAAATTAGATGAAATTAGTGTTTTGTAGAAACATTTTAACTAAATTGACAGTTTTATTAAAAATGCAAAACAAATTACATTCCAGCAGTAAGTAAAACAGTGCAGGACAAAAAGGGTCAAGGAGAAAACTAGAAACAAAATCATGATTATCTTATTATACCTTATACACAAGTAATAAAAAGATCAAATTTGTTGTTCTCAGTGAAGTTAACCTGTGGAGGGGCAGGGGGTGGGGTGGGAGGGGAGATACAGAAGAAGGATGAGTGGGCTGGTTGAGGTAAATGCAGGTCATTGAAAAACAGTCAGTCTGTTCTCACCCTGCTGGCCACTATTCCCAAAGAAGCCGTTCAGGTCATGTTTGCCATCCTTTGCTCCTCCTAAACACACAAGAATTTACATTTATGATTTGGCTGGCGTGACAGAGTCAAGTTCTCTTTCAGTGTTTATTTTTAATTTTTATCTCTTTTTGGGCTTATTGGCACGGCCCTCCACAACAGTTCCAGTTTATCATGTGGCCACTTGCGAAAATGAATTGCCCACCCCTGGTCTGAATGATCTGTGTTGCACTGTTTTAAGCCCTCAGGACTTGCCTTGTGGCTGAAAATGCAGTTTGAGATGCTGCTGAATGTGTATCTGACGCGGCAGCGGCTCTTGGAGCAGGTCGTCGGGTTGCTCGAGCACCTGAGCCACACCCTCTGATCCTGTAGCGGCCGCTGAGTTGAGGGTGAGGCTGGCTTTGCCCTCTAGGTCGGACACGTCCCGAACACCTCCAGGCATCACATCGGGTGTGAAGGAGTCTACAGGGAGATGGGAGGGGACAGGTGGGTAGGCCAGGTTGGGGTTGGTAGTGGGGGCTGCACGAAATGCAACAACTATGAGAGAGTGCAAAAAAAGGGGAGAAAAGATTCATGAAAAAATACATGTGGAAATGTCAACTTTGATGTCAGTATTATTTTTTCCTTTCTTTTTTTTGGATTACCTTGTGGCTGCACTCTTCCATTTATATAGCCCACATTTTCTGAAATAGACAAATCAATAGTGAAATGAGCACAGTGGAAATACAAAAGATCCACGTGCAGAAATAGCTTTTATACCCACCATATCCATCAATGAGCCTCCCCACACCTTCAGCTGCAGGTGCTGGAGTGGGCACCTCTCCTTTTACTAAGAGTAAAAAGAAAAGAACATAGATGAATGAAGCAGGTGATTTTGGGGTCCATTTGTGCTGTGACTCTCGGAGAAATAAACCTCCTTTCCTGACACACCATAGGGTTTTCCAGCCGAATCTGACTCACGAGGCCAGTGCTCATAGGTTAAACCTGCTGTACCTGTTTAAGTCGAAAAGAAGATAAATGTACAAATTATTTGTGCACTTCAAGCCCGACTGGTCAGGTAATTAGTGACAAATTATGACCAGTTTTTACCTTCAGCTGCAGTATCAAGAGGCTGTGACTGGTAAACTCCCTGATTATCTGCAGAGTCATAATTAAGTAATCACATTAAACAGTTAAATCAGATACACAGAATGATTGAAAAGAACACACACACAAAAAAGATATTTTGTACCATATTTCCCAGATTTAGCTTCAGCACCAAAACCAACTGCCTGTGGTGCATAGGGAACCTCAATGCCACCTTAACATTGGATAAATACATGAAGGTGACAATTAAAACAAATAATAACAGTCAAAGGGGGCATCATGTTTTCTCAATCTCACCATATTTTCCTGGTAATTTTACACTATGTCCCAGTCCGAGTTGTTCAGGTTGATTCGGTGAGCCAGCCAGACCTGAAAGAAAACATCATAAATAAATGAAATACAATAATATAAGCAATGCATGCATGCTGTGTACAGTGGTTTCCCCCTGTGCAAAGCTTGTCACCCTGAGGTTTCACAGCTCTGGCTTGTTTTCTAGTTTGGATTTGTGCGGACTCATTGAGAGCTGCATTTAGAAGAGCATTACCACTTTCATGTCTAATTATGAAGCCACAATCAAGCTTCACCTAGCCCACTTTAGCATAAAGATGTCAAATGGGGAAATATTTAGGTCTAGTTATTAAAATCTATACCAGTAAAGCTCAATAATTAACACATTCGAAACCTACGTTAAAATGAACCTGTTATACTCCTTTTCATTGCTATAATTTTGTAAGTTTGCATAATTTACAGTAAAAAAAAACAAAACAACAACAACAAGACATTCTGCCCCTTTAGTACATGAGTTCATCTCTTTGAGACAAGCCACTTTAGGTCTTTTCTCTTTAAGGCCCTAAAAATGGAAAAAAGAAAACTCATCAACTTTCTTCTGATTTGCCGACTTCTGCAAGCCTGCTGAGGGGCACCATCCAGCGTTTGTGGACTGTACTACCTCTATGATGTAGACATGCTTTGTGTATAGGATATGACTGCATTAGAAAAAGTAATGAGATGACATGAGCTCATTTCAAAAGAAGAGGAAAATGTATCCAGAGCAGTATCATAGCCTGAAATTTATGGTAATGCATCTGTCTTATTCTTCAAAAGTTTTTCTGAATTATTATTATTATTTATTTTAATTTTTAATTTTTTTTTTTTCTTTACCACATTTACTTGTAGATTTTGCTTCAGGGTCCACTGCAGCTGGTTGAGCTTCATAGGGCAGTCTTCCATAACCTTCAGACAAAGAGAAGAAACAGAGGCACAAAAAGTAATAATGAGAAGTCAGTAGTGTTAGAGGATCATGACTAAGGTTTAGATGTTTACTAGCTAAATCAAAGTGAAGACAACTCACCATATTTACCAGCTGTATTTCCACTGCTGCCAAAGCCAAGAATTTGTCCACCATTGGGGAACCCTCCATATCCTGGGCACAGATGGAGAGAAAACTGAACACAACTTCTCAAAAGGGACTTTTTTTTCCCACAAGAAACCTTTCCTAAATTTCAAAATTTTTTGCAAAAGGTCGGAATACGTTTAAAATTTTTTACAAAATAATCCAAAAATTCTGTGACTTGTATGTTGTAACAAAAAAATGTTCTCACCATATTTTCCAAATGGCTTATCAGCACCTGCATTGCCATATGGGCTAAACCCATAACCTGGAGAAAAATGTGACAAACATTTAGGAAGCACACAAAATGTGGTTCTATCAGCTCTTAGTGGTTGTGACACTTTGTTAAACACAATTTCAGCCAAGTTACACGACAGTAACAGACATACCATACGTTCCTGCAGTGTTAATTCCTGTACTGACTGGTTGCCCAGCAAACTGCAGCCCACCAATACCAACACCTGAATCAGAATGAGCAGAGCATATGATCAGATAGGACATAAATACTTTGAGGAGTTTGGAGATACACGATGTTATTAGCCATAAATTCAAAGATATGTGATTTTTTTTCCTTCTTAAGCAACTCACCCTTATGTTATATTTAGCTAGAACTATACATCCTCATTTATTACCCATTACCATACCTGATTTGCCATCAGCAGCAGGCACACCCTGTCCAAGACCTGAAAAAAGAGAAATGTTGACTTTTACACAAAAAATGAACTGCTGCAAAACAAAATATCTGAAATAAATGCCCTAAAATGCTCTTACTTGCATAGTCAGGCTGTACACTAGCACCGTAGCCATTTCCATACCCTGCAGCAAAGCACAGACTATGTTAGTTGTTAATATCCTACAACAGCAATTCAACTTCTCCTTTCCTTTTTTGTTTTTTAAGTGCACCTCCAAATGGATGTCCATTCCCATATCCAGCTCCAAGGTAACCTCCTTTTCCATAACCTGAGTGCACACAAGAAAAATATCAAATATATCAATATCAGAATCTTAGATCAGGCTGAACTGCTCTTAGTTCAGACTGGAAAAAAAAAATCACTTTCCAGGCTGCCAATTGGAACTTTGGGTTGCAAAGTGGCTTGCATATGTAACTTACCTGTCAGCTGGCTAAACCTCCTTTAATAATGGGTGCTGTATGAGACTGACTGAGCCATCATCTCATACCACAACTCAGCCTGAGCTAATACTATCTCACCATTAAACCAGCAATAAGCAAATTACTTCACTTTCAGTATTTCACACACAAACATGTAGGGACGCAGCATATTTCCAACTAGGTTTAGCATCATTGCTGTTTTGAGCATAAATGCTCCTATTTCATAACCTCAAAGCAATTTCAAGAATCACATATAAACAAAACAGCCTGTGCAAATATGCAGCTACTGTTGTAGACATACCCTTTGTGTTCATGCCCATTGATGCTCCAGCAGCTGCATTATTATCTGAAATGACAACATCAAAAACTATTAATGTGTGATGTGGCTGCTGTAACACTTTGATTTTCTCTCCCAGGTGTCATGGGGCAAGAGGCAGGTCTTAGCCCTGCAAGAGGTTGCCACCAATTAACCTAATCCCACTAACTGAATGTTTTTGGATTGTGGGAGGAAACCGGAGTATCCAGAGAAAACCCACACAACCACAGGGAGACCACACAGCCAAGGTGGAGTTGAACCCAGTACCCTTTTGCCTTTTTACCCCACCTTTAAATACAGTATATGATAATCATATTAGGACACACGGTACTACAAAATAGCATTCTCAATTTACCAGGTCTAGGGATTTTCATCCATTGTCCATTTGGTACTCCTGATGGTCCACAGTCTATAACACAGACAACAACCATACATATATCAACATTAGACTTGAGGAATCTGCCGAACAGACAGAGTTTGTATTAATAGAAGGGGATCACCATTAACAACAGCAGTATCCCTCTAATTTGCTTTTTGATGTTCCTACTCTCTGGCATGCTTTTTCATGCTAAAATGCTTTTAGAGCTGACAATTAAACCAGAGTTATTACAGTTTATTCAGAAGTTCATTCAGAGGTTAACATGACTGTACTAGAGTCTAACTGATATGTCAGCTGGACAATAACATTTGACTGATACCAGCATATCACACATGTTTTGGTATCAGTATGTGTAAAAAAAAAAAAATTCAATAACAGCATAATGCAGAGAAAGATGCTTTGGCGTATTGTCTGTAGCCCATAAAGCACAGGGTGTAAAATGCCCTATAGTTATAGTAATAAATTAGCAAACAATGAGCCCTTATTTCTCCATTTTTAATGGCTGTATCATAGTGTGTATGTATGTCTGTATATACATTCAATGGCCACTTTATTACATATGCCTGTTCACTTGTAAGTTGATGCAATGATGAGAGGCCATTCTCTGAGCTCTGATATCAAAAGAGAATGGCCAGACTGCTTCAAGCTGATGGCAACAGCAACTCAAAAATCCCCTCATTACAACCAAGCTATGCAGAAGAACATCTCTGAGCACACACAACATGTTGAACCATGAACCAGATAGACTATAGCAGACCACACCGGCTGCCAGTCCTGTCAGCTAAGAACAAGAAACTGAGACTACAGTTCACACAGGCTCACCAAAATTGGACAATAGAAGATTGGAAAATGCTGCTTGGTCTGATGACTCTCAGTTTCTGCTGCCACATTCAGATGGTAAGGTCAGACTTTGGCATAAATACATGAAAGCATGGATCCATCCTGCCTTGTATCAGCGGTTCAGGCTGCTGGTGGTTATTGATGTGGGGGATATTTTCTCGGTACACTTTGGGTGACTTAGTGCCAACGAAGCATTGTCTAATCACCAACTTGCCAACCAAGTCCATCCCTTGACGACCATCCTGTACCCATCTTCTGATGGCTGATTCCAGCAAGATAATGCACCATGTTACAAAACTCAAAGCAACTCAAACAGGTTTTTTGAACATGAAAATGAATTCACTGTTCAAATGGCCTCCATAGTCACCAGATCTCAGTCGAATAGAGCACCTTCAGGATGTGGTGGAACAGGAGATTCAGATGGATATGTTTCACCTCGCTGAATCTCTGCTGTGAAGAATTACGGCAGTTCTGAAAATAAAAGAGGGTCCAACCTGGTACTAGCGAGTTGTACCCAATAAAGTGGTAAATAATATTGGCTGTAAAATCAGTTTATTAGCAGTTTTTGCTTAAAAATCTTGCATTGATTGGGCTCAAGTGATGTTTTGTATTTGTATTTGTTGCTGCCTATTTTGGCCAGGACTCCTTGTAAAAGAGGTTCTTAATCTCAATTGGACTTTCCTGGTTAAATAAAGGTTAAATAAAAAAAAATAAAGTTAAGGACTGGAATTGGGGCAGAAGCTTTATTTCTACGGCTCAAAGAAAAGCGAGAAATGTTTACCGGGTTTGGCTGGTTTAGCTCTCTGTCCCTCGGAGACTGAAGCTCTTCCATTCTCTGAAAGACACAGCAACAACAGTCGTTAGAACAGTTAATAACCAGGACCAGTGATCCAGGAACAACTGGCATTTGTATTTGTCACCTAAGTGGCTCTGGATGGTCTGTAAATGTTTATTGAGCCCACTTTGAATTAAACTACCAACATGTAACAGGCAAGTTAGAGTGAACATTGTTGCCCTGGTTTCCCCTGCAGGGTGACTTTTGACCCTGAGGCTGTCCAGTTCCGCCTTGGGCTGATGTTTGATGTTTGCTTGTTCTGGTGCGATCTTGAGCAACCAAGCCATTCAAAAAAAAAAAAAAAAATTTTTTTTTTAATGATTATTTAATCTTGTATGGGAAAAAAAAAACCTTTTTCTCAAAGCTCTTCAGACACTTATCAGCATGTGCTAATAGTAATATTACATATTGGAGAGTATAGAGAGATTATATTGGAGATAGTGTTAACACTGTTAATGAACAGTTTATGTTAATGGTACTTGCCTTCTGGAAGGACTGCTGCCGGCTCTGGTGGTGGTTTACTCTGGGGAACCACTTGCACAGGCCCAGCTGCGGCTACCTTCTCTCCCTTGAACTGTGGACCCATGGTTGCAGGTTTTAGGTCTTTGGTGGGAAGTGCTGGGAGTGGTTCTGGTGTAACTTGAGGGATTAACTGTGTCTGTTTGTAGCTTTTTTCTTGTGGCAAAGGAGAAAGCAGCTTTGGGTATCTCCCTTTCGTCACCAGAACGCGGACACCATTAGTCGACTGAGGGGCGAAAGGCACTGCACCGCGAGTTATTGCTTGTTGGAGTGAAAGACCCTCCAACGGTGCTGCACTTGGCTGTTCAGGAGAAAGAACTCCACCTTTAAGGTCCTTTCCAGTGAATTCACCTGCACCCTTTGCAGTTTGACCCTTTGTATTCGGCAGCCTGTTGTAGCCTGTGAAAATTGTTGATCCCTCAAGAGTATAAGTTAAAAGGTTCAAATGTACACATCCCACACTTGTCTGCTTACTGAAGCACTTTTGCAGAATTAGGACAGTCAGGTTATGTGATCTAAAGCTCGCACCAAACACATGCATGCACAGGAGTACTTGCCTGCATTAGCTGCTTCAGGCAACTGTCTATTAGGTACACCAGCAGGACCACCATACCCTGTGAAACACAATGTTTAAACATTGCAGACATTAGGAACACATGACTGGCCATCAAGAGCTGCAAAAATACTTCTTTTTTTTTAATGCCATGACTCAGTTGTTCAGTTGAAAAACACTGTATGTGTTATGCAAGTGTTTTTTCACCTTCACTTGGTGACACTGCTCCAAATCCTTTAGTAGTTTTTTGAGGTTTTGACCCTTCGTACCCTGCAGCATCAGAATGACAACACCACTGAAGATTGAGCCTAGCTGCTCGAGTTTCAAATATAAATTTGGCATCTGATAACTAAAACTTACCAGAAGGTTTCCTTCCATATCCACCTAGTGCAGCATTTCTGACTCTGTGACCTAGTGAATTTAACAAGAAGTAAGCAAGGCTGGTATTTATGGAAAACTGAAAATATTTATGAAAATGACAATTTTGACATGACCCTGAACAGGATAAGTGGATGGATGGATGGATGGATGGATGGATGGATGGATGGGATTTAATTTAAAAAAATTATAAACAAAGATTATCTTTTAATAAAATGTTACCATTGGGTTTGGCTGTGTATCCTTTGAGTGCATTAGCGCCAGTGCCTGCTGCAGCTCCATAACCTTGGTCAGACATAATATTATATAAATATACCAATCACATTAAACCAGAAATGTTTACTATATAGCACATAACAAAAAATATAATTAGATACCATTGGGTTTAAGTCCATATCCATTGGGAGCAGCTTCTTTTCCATAACCTGGAGATCAAATACATCATTACAGAAACTTCATTTAAGCACATTTATTTTGTGATGTTCTTGCAGCGCTTGTATTACCTGGTTGGGGTCTTACTGTGCCTCCTCTGTGGCTTCCGTAACCTGTGAAAAATTAATGAAAACAAATGATGTTATATTTTAATTGAGATTAAAGATGTGCACCAACATTTTGAATCATAAATGAATTTGAAAAAGAAGAGATGGTCTCACCGTTGGGTTTGGCACCATACCCATTAGGAACACCGCCAAACCCTGGAAGAAATATGGAAGAGAAAAATGAGAGTTGTCTGGAAACTCTATCTGTGTTTCACGCACAGATCCTTTTGTTTGAATTAAAGTCATATTTCTGCTAGTTTCACAAGCAGAAATATTGTATTCTTGTATGTCAACCTACCATTCAACATGACTCCACTCCTGAAAGGTGCTCTGGCTCCAGCATAACCTTAACATTTGATAAAACAATGATTGTAGGATTTGTTTTATTTTTTAGTATGCGATATATATCAATATTCACAATGTGATCTTTACCATTGGCTTTTGACCCTTGTCCATTGGAGACACCAGCTGCAGCACCATAGCCTAAAAATTTAACATTGCAGCATGAGTTCAATCATGTTGAGCTGTGCTGATGAGCTGTGCTGATGAACACATCATTATCAGTTGGCAGCAGTCATTGTCCTACCTTGCTTGGGTCCCTTCATCCACCCATTTCCGCGCCGAGGTCCAAGACCCAAACCAGCACTGCCATAACCACCACTGTAGCCTAAAAACACAGTTAACGAGTAGATTACCCAAACACGCCTGTGGGATTCAATAGGTGACATCTACCTGCAGTGTGACTCACCTGCCATGGGCTGAGCTCCGTAACCTTTATAACTGCCAGCAAACGGAGGTACTCCCAGACCTCTGGAGGCTCCCATACCCGGTCCTGTAATCATGGATATTTAGATAGACAAATGTAATTTCAAAGTGACCATCTTAATGTTTGTGTTCTACAAAGCAACAGAAGATGTGTTACCTGCCCCATAAGGTGGTTGGCCATATCCCTTTATGAGTTTACTTCCAGCTCCTCCTTGGCCTGTTAAATATAGGAGTGTTTAAAATATATTTGTGCTTTTAAAGGTCAAATAATCCAGCAGTCTATTCCCAAATGACCTTCTCTTACCATTTGGTCTTGCCCCATAGCCAGTCAATGGACTAGCTGCAGCTCCATGACCTAAAGAATGATTATATTATACAAAACTATTTCATTTCTTTTCTTTTTTTGAAAACTTTATGTATAGGAGTTTATTTTTTTGCTAATAATACCTTTGGTGTTAGGCACATTTCCAGTAGAACCAGAACTATAACCTGCAACATATGTGAGGGTCTTAGTTTATGTATTGTACAGTAAGTATGAGAACACAAGTATGATGATTGTTATATTTATTTTAGTTAATCATGACCCTGGCCAATTTGGAAACATTGTTATGTTTTTGTAATACACAACCAGCTTATTTTACAAGCTCCAAAATCTGTAAAATATATACAAGAAAAATTAAAAGTTTTCAGATGACTCTACACAGTCCTTTGAAAAATTATGTACACCCTGTCTGCTTTTATAGAAATTAAAAGGGTAATTAAGAAATTAAAGTGAACTTAATTTTTCAGGACATTTTCACATGATCTTACCTTTTGTTCCATGTGCAGCAGCTGCATTACCTACAAATAAGCAACATAAGCAACACAATCTTAACTGATTATGAAACGTTTTATAAACTATTGTCAAGAGCATATTATACAACATAGGAATGAAAACTTTTAAATTTGAACACATACACTCATCATGCACATCACTAGGACACTTGCCAATAATGTTAGTGTTCCAAAAATTTTGTGACCTTGCTTATTAATTTGTTCTGCAACCACCACAGTTCACAAGAGGGCTTCAATTCAAGATATTAACAAAAATGGAAAATATCTAAGTTTTATAAAAGTAGAGCAGAGCTGTTTAATTGGTTCCCATCAGACTGCACAAGTGTAATCAGCATCATCTCTACAGTACCATTGCCATCAGGTCCTTGCCATCCATATCTGCCAGCTTGAGCGCCATAGCCTGCAAATAGGACATTACAATTGAACCATGTCGTCATTCAGTGTGCCTGTGCGAGCATTCATGAGTCTTAATTATAACACAGGTATTGTAGCACCTTTTGTTTGCTGTCCATTTGTTGGACCGGCTTTAACACCATATCCTGCAACAAAGAAATTCACAAAGTGATTTCATGATGGGAATGAGTCACTGAGTGGACTTTAAACGTGGAGAAATGCCTTCAGTATGCTGTATCTACCATTAGAGTCAGCTCCATTTTGGTGCGATAAAACTGCTGGATATCCCCCTGAATTAGAAACACAATACAAACAGAGATCCGGTGTTAGCGCACAGCTTTGATTCTGCGATGCATTGTAACTACTGAAGGTGCTTCAATACAGGCATTGGAAAAAAATGTG
Organism: Pterophyllum scalare; assembly: GCA_024447675.2. Classification (NCBI taxonomy): domain Eukaryota; kingdom Metazoa; phylum Chordata; class Actinopteri; order Cichliformes; family Cichlidae; genus Pterophyllum; species Pterophyllum scalare. The sequence continues at coordinate 10,425 of JAMQGT020013772.1, read as the reverse complement.
TTGTAGGAATGAAAGCAGTCCATGAGCACAAGCTTATTCAAAATAATGGAGATCAGAGGTAAGTCTTTGTGTGCTGCTTTGTGACTGCTCAGTTACTGACTAATAAGAACAAAAATAAGACAAAATAAAATAACCAACTCAAATTACTTTTGCAGCAGGCTTTACTGTTCTTCATTTATGTAATTTTTTAATATATATATATATATATATATATATATATATATATATATATATATATATATATATATATATATATATATGTGTGTGTATATATATATATATATATATATATATATGTATATATATATATATATATATATATATATATGGCTCCGGAAGCTCCATCAGAAGCAGTTTATTTAGTTATACAGAAGAATGTTGTAAGTATATTTTCAAATGTTAGATATATTTAAAGAGTTTGAGAGAACTTTCTGATATACTCAGTTGCTAATATTTTCATATTGTGGACTTCAGCTTACTAAAATAAACTGAAATGAAGAGCAACAATTTAAAATGTTAAAAAAATACAGAAAACGCTGCTATTTTCCCCAGTTGGATGAAATATTTGCATTTTTGTATAGTCTCAATGCACAAATATTGAGTTTGGGTTTGGTCCTCCAGAAAGCTCTGACTGCAATGCTTCAAGTAACCTGAGAATGTTTTTTGGCGTGTTATGGTGGAATGCTTACCCTGTGGTTTGCCACCTTGTCCGTTTGACATGCTGGCTGCTGCTCCATAGCCTTAGAATACAAAATGATTTTTTAAAAATAGCAACAAAATAAAACATTCAGCATCTTTATTAGGTTACTAAACTGATTTTAGTGAACACAGGTACATGGTATCCTTACCTTTTGTCCCCAATCCTTTGACCATACCAGCAGGTGCACCATAGCCTTAAAGATTTGTATTTTATGAGTCACAGGTTGCATGTAATGAGATTTTGGTAAATGTGCACAATAGTTTTATGGAAACAGATTTACCATTGGGACCTGAAACACCAACTGCTGGCCTGTAACCTGAGTGTAAGAGTAGTAAAATGATGAGGACATAAATCTCAAAATCTGGCCAACAGTTGAGTTTGTGGTTTTGAAGCTGTGCAGTTCATTTACCTGTTGATGGCATCAGCATTGTTCGTACACCTCCAACATTCTGCGGTTTCCTTCCTAGAAATAAAGAGTGTGAGACTGTGAACCGAAGCTGCGGCATATGTGGAACAAATTCACAAATGCAATGAAGGCTTTTCTCATTGACAGAAAAGTGAACAGGATGTGATGGATTCACCGTTAAGCTGTGGCCCATTGGGTACTCCACCTGCAGCACCATGACCTTAAACACAACACAGTGAGTGTAAATGACCACTTTAAAATTAATAGCAGTGAGGAAGAAGAAACATTTAGCTGAATACATTCATTTTTACTCCCCAAATTTAAAAAAAAAAGGTTTTCAGTCCTTTATTTTGCATCATAACGATGCATCAGATGAAGTTAGACTGCAAATTCAGCCAATTTGTAGATTACTTATCAGTTCAGAGATGAAACACACTCACTGCAGATGTTTACATCGCTCACACCTGTTCTGTGTGCACTTCTATGCACATTTTTATATTCAGTTTATCCACAGTTAATCCAAATCAGGAAACTATTGCAAGCTTCCATTTATAATTTTCAGAGAGCCTCTAAACAGACAGGAAGTATCATTAAAATTTTCCTGAAGCCTTGAAATGCATCGGTGCACTGCCATATATATATTATGTCATATAATAGATCATATATTTTGTTATCTAAAACACAGTACAGATAAACGTAACTCTGACAGGAGAAAATCAATATCGGATATCAAACAAGCAAAATTACTTTTTACTTTCACTTCTTCATTTTTTTAAACTTATTTTTAAAAATAATCTTGGAGCCCATTTGTTTAGTATTTTTATGTATTTTCCATGTTGTTGAAGAGGGGTTTGATTTCTTTGTAATTCCACTTAAACATGTGTGCACTGGTAGCTTTAGATATTTTTAGATAAATATAAATTAAAAAGTAATAGCACATATATTTTAAATTATTCTGTTTTCCGCCTTATTTTACATATTAGGATCCCAAAAAAAGTTGATTTTTTTTTTTTTTGTAAATTGATATTTGATTAAGAGTTTAATCCCACTCCAAAAAGGTTTGCATACTCTCTATACTGGAATCAGACTTTATTTTTTATTATATGTAGACTTGTGATGAGCGAGTGCTGTGAGGAACGCTGTTGGAAAGACTGAAGCCAAGACTGTGCCAAGACTGTGTTAGGGGGTAAAACTATTCTCTTTCTTTCTCACAGAAGAATGTTAAATTTAGACCGCTGCTGCCACAGCAGCCAAGCTGCCTTTGATGTCAAAAACTGAGTAAAGAGAAAACAAAATACACAGCTCCCTCGCATCATTGCAAGAATAGCTGGTAGAGGGCCGACCACACATGAGAGATTTACAACTCATCTTTCTCAGATTTCAGTGAGACATGATTGTTTGAAATTTGGCAGGCAAACCTGACTGACTGAAAGACATTTATGTCATTTCTGCTTCATTTTTATCTGAACTACGTGGATAAATACATGTGTGCTCTTTCTTTCTTTCTTTCTTTCTTTCTTTCTTTCTTTCTTTCTTTCTTTCTTTCTTTCTTTTTTTAAATTCTGAAATGATTTCAGAAATGGCTTTTTTTGTGTATTTGCTCCTCAAATTATTAAACTAAATATTAAACTCTTCAATTTTTTTCTTCATATGTAAGCTCTGGTATTAAATTAGATGTTATCTTTTTGGTGTGATTTTGAAACCCTCAAAGCTTGGATGATTATGGTTTCCACTGACCATTGTTATGCATTTTGTCATTACATTTTTCAACATGAATATTTCATTCATTGAGATCTAATGTGTAATGTAAGTGCAAAGCCAGAGGAAGTCATTCAATTACAGCAACATCAGGGATAAATATTCTGATTGTTTGATTTTTACTTTCTAACAAACTGTCCTTTGATAAAAGGAAAGACTGACATCAAGTGCAGGAAAGGAAATAATGGAATACAGTCAAATATACAGAGCAGCCTCTCTTTGCCAATTACATCATCCTTGGCCATATATCAGTTCATAACTCAAACCCAGTGTTCCTCGTTTTCTGCAGCACACCTCACACAGAACAGCTCAGGCCACATGGCAGCCTGACACAGTAACTGTGATGGTTATTTCATGCACCCTCCATGCATTAACATTGATCCTAACATGGCTTGTCTATAAAACTAGGTACTTACTGTAATTTTGAATTGTTGATAGTGACACATGGCCTCAGTCATAAAAGCAAAAATCCCACACAAATATATGCACATCTAATGTTAAACATCCAAATGAGACCATGATTATCACATTATTTTAGATGTGACCTCTGCACTTGAGACACTCACCCCATGTGTGTGCTGCCCGCACCAGCCAAAGGATCACTGCACTCTGAAGAAGTAGTCGTCCCACCATACTGGACCTAAAAGAAAGAGAGCCCAAATGTGCTTTTGATACCCAGCAGGAAGATGAAGACGGTGAAGCGGATGTTCTGAAGTGGGGAACCTAACCTGATTATGAGGACCTAATATACGCTCAGGTCTAAGGCGTCCCTCCTCTCACCAGCTCTGTTTGTGCATGTTTTCGCTCTCCAGACCCTCCCCCACTTACTGGCAGATGCACCCGAGGTGTGCACACACTAAGTGAATAATTGGCCTCTTAAAGTACATTAACACTTAACAGAGAGAAGCAAAGAGAGGGAGATTACCAGATTGGACATTGACTGATGACCAGCGGAACATGCATTATACGTACATGCTGGGGCAGCTGTTCTGGACTGATTTGTGATCACTGTCATAGTTTAAAAGTATATGCATAAACCTAATAAACCGTTTTCTCAAAATTCCTTCATTTTATACATTCTTGAGGTATTTCATACATCCAAGGACAAGAAAGAATGAAAGAATATTCTCTGTCATCTCTAAGCTTTTGCACATCAGGTCATATTAAAAAAAACGATAAAGTCTTTAAAAGGTCTAAAAGAATTAGGTAAAGAAAACCTTGGACTAGCAACAACACATGACATATTACACTGTGTTATTATTTATTTTAAAAATAACTAAACCAAAGTGTAGAAGCAGAATTCAAAATGCAGAAGTATACCCCACAATTCAGTAGCTAGTAGAACCACTTTTAACAGCGATAACTTGAAGTAATGATTTTCTGTATGACTTTATCAGTCTCTAATGTGATTTTGGAGGAATTTTAGCCCACTCTTCTTTACAATATTGTTTCAGTTCATTGAGGTTTATGAGCATTCATTTATGCACAGCTCTCTTAAGGCCCACAGCATTTCAGTCAGACTGAAGTCTGGACTTTGAGCCAGTGCAGCACCTTGATTCTCCTCTTTATTAATTGTTACTGCTGTGCTTGGGATCATTGTCCTGTTGCAGGAGCCAGTTTGGGTCAAGCTTTAGCTTTAGGGCAGATGACCTCACATTTGACTCTAAAATACTTTGGTATACAGAGGAGTTCATAGTTGGCTCCATGAATGCAAGGTGCCCAGGTTCTGTGGCTGCAAAACAAAACCCCTCCACCACCATGCTTGTTTTTTGCCAAACATACCACTGTGCATTATGGTTTCCACTCCTCCACTCCACTCTCCTGGCAACACTTCCAAACAAGCCATCCTTGTTCAATTTTTCTAATTGTACTGTCATGAACTTTAACATTTAACATGTTAATGGAGGCCTGTAGAGTCTGATATACTATTATATAAGTGGTTTCTAAGCAGTGCTCAATCTGACCTTATAGTGAATGTGCTGGGATGTCCACTCCTCTGAAGACTGGCAGCTGTCTACAGCGTTTTCCACTTGTGAATAATCTTTCTTACAGCCAAATGATGGATTCGGATAGTTTGGAAGTGACTTTATAACTTTTCTCAGATTGATGTGTAGCAACAATTGCTTCTCTAACTAAGATCACTGCTGATGTCTTTTCTCCTGATAGCTCTAGACTAGCAAAATGCCAAAATGTCACTGTTGCTGATCATTCAAATGCATTTGATTATCAGCAGCTGGCTTCTACTTACCCTCTTGATTCCTTTTTAAGCAATAAGGGTGTACTTAGTTTTTGTTAAATGAATAATAAGACAGTGTTGTTATTCATCTGGGGTTAAATTTACCACATTTTTATGTCCTGATATATAAAACCTTAGAACTGACAGAGAGTGTTCCTTCTTTTTACTGTGACTGTATGGATAAATCTTTGTATGTATTAGAAATTTGACATAGCAACCTTATTTTTTTGCTAACATACAGCATTTCTTAAAGTAATTTAAACAACTATGTCTCCAAAACTATTGACAGACACATCTAATGCTTTAATAATGAAGAAAATTCAGCTTTGGTCATTAATATCAAGGCAAGTTGTTTTATTTCAACAGTGTGAGTGGTTTGGGTGCATAATTGTCATGGCATAATTCCATTCAGCAATTTGTGTGAAAGCCTTGTGTGTCTAAAACATGAATAATGTTCCCCTGACAGCCTGTCAAAATAGCAGGTAGATGATTGGATTACAAAAGTGCTGTACAGCATAAAAACAACCCTGAACAGGATCTGAGCCTCTTCTGTGCAGCCAAACTATGGAAGGACTGATTAATGTAAATATAATAAATCATTTAAATTGCTGCACCACAGTGACAGAACACAACCAAACTGAAACTATGCATGCAATGACATGAAAAGGCAGCACTATAGTTCAAAATTTAGATTGAAGAAAGAAAATACAGGCACTTTGGTAAATATTTCCATAGACAAAACTTCTATAAGTCAAAAAAAGAAGGCTCAACATGCAGCGTCTCTGAATGGAGCCTTATTTCTGAATGGAGTTTATGACAATAATGACATCACTTCCATATGCAGAGCAGACAGCCGACAGAGCTGTATGATGGAAACTTGATCGAGGTGCACTTGGTGCTTCTTTCACACCTCTTTCAACCCATGTCGTCTCCCCAATCCCAGCCTACACACAGACTAGCTAAAAGTGTGTTTGAAGTAAAAAGTGAGTATAAAGAGAAAGACCTCTCACCTTTTACACAGATTCCTCACCTAAAGTCCAAATCCTCTTCCTATGGGGTCAAGAGAAGGTTAATGTCTCACTTCCCAGCCCACCCAGACCTCTCACATACTTGGCTTGTGAACAAACTGAGCCAGCTTTTCACCACCTGGTAATGAATGTGTCTTTCAGGTCATCACTGATCAGTTTCTGAAGCTTCACACTTAGGTTCTCATGATCAGAAGTAGTAATAGGTAGTAAGGCCCTTTTATGTTCCCATGCAAAGCTTATTAACACATTACATGTTATGACTTAAGTGCTAATATTAGCATCATAAGCAAGTTTATTTTTATTTTCTACTACAAGATGCTCATAATTCAATTTGGTTTTATTTATATAGTACCATTTCGCAACAACAGTCACCTCAAGGTTCTTAATACTGTAAGGGAAAGACCCTGCAGTCAGATGATTCTGTATGAGCAAGCACTTGGTGACAGTGGGGAGGGAAGAACTCCTTTTTAACAGGAAGAAAACTCCACCAGAACCGGGCTCAGGGAGGGGCAGCAACCTGTTGCGACCAGTTGGGGGATCAGGGGAGGTAGACAGTATAAAACACATACTAAGGGAGAGTGAAAATAAAAGTTATTGTTATTGCATGGATCCATGCAGGTCACTCACCTTTTTTCAGTCCCCAGAAATGGTGAGTGAAGGAGTGCTCAGTGGATGATGGAAATTCTCGCAGCAGTCTGAGTTTATAGTAGCATAGAGACCAATGTGGACTGTTTTCGCAGTCCATATTTTCTCAGATTCCTGAACACTATTAAAACAATTTATTGTACAGTATTTGTATATAACTACAGGGCAATACAGTGTAATGCCATAGATCAGCATTTTATCATTTTATCTAATTTATTTAAAAGTGTCTTTTTTATATAAATATAACTTTTAACCAAAATGAAACTTTTAAGCCTAATCGTAAAAGTAAAAAAAAAAAAAGTAGAGAAGGTGTCTGTCTCCCAAATCCAAACTGGAAGCTGGTTCCACAGAATAGGGGCCTGAAAGCGGAAGACTCGGCCTCCCATTCTAATTTTAAGTATCCTAGGAACCACAAGAAGTCAGCTGTCAGAGTGAAGTGCTCTGCCGGGATAATATGGTACCATGAGATTTTAAGATATTATCACTGATGGTTCAAGAGTTTGTGAGAAGGATTTTAAATCAGATTCTGGATTTAACAGGAAGCAAATATAGAGGAAATATGATCACTCTTTCAGGACTCTTGCTGCAGTGTTTTGGAGTAACCAGAGACTTTTCAGAGAACTTTTGGAACCCTCTGATAATGAAAAGTGCTGCCATTTTCTGCTTATCATTTCCAGCTTCATATATTAGCTTCTCTAGAGCACCTTTCGATAATTCACAACCTTATGGTGCAGCCCCTGGGTTTTGTCTACTGCTGGAAATCATTCCAGCCCCTCACAATTTTAGCCAACTTTCTTCTCATTGGCTGCTCTTTTTAATAAACAGGTTTTAGCAGCAAGTGGCAAGAGCCCTTCTCTGCTCACAACCAGATCTGTATGCCTGAAATGACCCCATTAAGGAGATCCGTGCCAATTCATCACACACAGAACAAAGAAGAGGGGAAAAAAACTGACTCTTCTAGTAGTTAGTTCTGTCTCCTGATTGTACAAGTGTTCAAAGAAACAGCTGTCAATCAGAGCAAGAGCTTCTAAACACAGATGGAAACCTTTGGTACATTCCTAAACTGCCTTCACTGCATGGCTGCAGTGGGCTTTGGTTTGACACGGTGGTCAGGATGTTGGCGTCTTGCTTTGTGAACCATAAAAACAAGAACTGTGGGATCAGGACCACAGTGCAGCTTTTGTTCAGCAGGGAATCTCTGACTGTACACACCCATGTCTGCCATGTGCATTTCTGTCCAGATGTCAATCAGCAAGGCTCAGTGTCAGCGTTCGGTTAACAGCCAGAGGACTCTGAACATCTGACATCGAGTATCTGACAGAAGTTGGCACTGGAAATTCAGCCTCACCGGACAACACTGACTGTAGGGTGTGAGACGGAGGAGGAGTGTTGGATAATGAAATGTTAAATACTAAACAGACACTGCAAAAAAGATCAAGCAAAATGTTGTGCCCTTAAAAAAAATGAATCCTTTAGATACAACAGTCCACTTTATCATTTTATGGCATCATTTCATCTTAATAGCTTACTGTAGCTTTCTCTGTTCTGCAGACTCAAGACTGTAGAAATGGATGTTGCAGGGAGATCACCAAAGATATGCATAGAAATCTCTCTAAAGGAATTGCAAATTAGCTTAGGCTATAAATACTGTGGTGTGAGACATGGTCCATATTACATACTTGCCCCCATCCATCGATCCCAGTAAAATTGGAGAAAACCTGCGCTTAGTTAATAGGGCTTCATCGCCAGTAAACTATGTTCATGGCCTTCACAAGTTCAGGTGCATGAACAGTACAGCATTCATATAGATAGTAGCAACAGTAAAACAGTTCAGTTCTGCAGACTTGATCAAACTGTTGAGCAATTTCAAAGTGTTTTATTGATACTCCAAGTGCTGTACAAAGGTGCAAATTTAAATCAGTCCTGTTTCCAAATGAATAAAAATCTCTTCTCAACATAAACTTCTCAGATAGAAATTTACAAATACATCCTATTAAGTTTCATTACACAAGTATAAACAATGCAAGACTTTCTACAAAAATAAACCCAAAACTGCATGGCTCATGCTGGGCCATGACAACATCCTTAAATGGTTTTTAAATGAACATATTGGTTTAGCTGTACAATATACACTACTACACAATCCACACCCTGGTCAGCATGTGTGAAGCAGCACATTTAGTAGTGACTGAATCTAAATGTGTTTGGAAGAGGTCTAAATGGGGGAAAACTGGGGGGGGATTGCAATTTGAAATGGTTTTGGGACTTCATTTTAACACTGATGTATCCTACTGGAGACCAAAGTGAGGAAAGTAAGATGATCAGATAAAAAGGAAAAGAGGGAAACAGTTTGAGTGCAAAAAGTGAGGGAATGGGTGAGGGGGAGGGACTAAGAATCAAAAAGGTCAGCGCACATTAAATATACACATTGCATAGCGTCCTTGATGAGCACCAAGAGGGTTTAATGCCTCGCCTTCTTTCACTCTGGTGCTCACAGCAGCCTGGTCATTAACAGAATATCTCAGCAATGATTGTCCACCTTAAGATGGAAGAGCCAGGCATCCAGTAGCAGACCTGATTGAAGATTTGGTGATATTTGCATCCATGTTCACAAAATATTTGTATTGAAGACATTTAAAATATCAAGAGAACAAAACCTACTCCATGTTGTTTTTTAGTTGATGCACCGTACGCTTGTCCAGGTAACGGCAGAAGAGAGTGAGCAGGTTTGAAGGCAGGATGAGTGGCTCCACCAGCGAACACTGGGATAGCTGTCCTGCCACCTGGAATATTATGTCAGTCCTAAGAGAGAAATGGTACCATCAGTCACAGGAAAAAGCTTAAACATCTCCCTTCATTGAATATCAAACTTAAGATTCCCACCAGGTCTCAAAGTCACCGATGCTGGGCTCTAGAGGAACACCTGAGGACAGCAGCTTCTCTCCTTGGGAGAGTAGTGCGTACAGTAAGGACAGTCCAAACTGAAAGGGGAAAAAAGTCACATCCATCAATAAGAATGAGTCCTGTACTGAAGCAGGATTTGGGATTATCCAGGTAACTTCAGGGTTAATCCTGGGTTCTCTCTACTATGAAGGCAGTTCATATCTTACTAGGATACACTGTTATGGTAACTCATGCTGCTATTTTTTTTTTTAATTATATTTATATATAATAAAAATAAAAAAGGGTCCTTGTTTGTTTTTGTGGACCTGCCAAATCTGTATGTAATTTAAGCCCATGTTTGAATTCTGTGTCTAGGTGACAATTGTGTCAGCTTTCCTTCCTGTATTCGAATAGGCTGAACTTTTTAAAAAATAAAATAAAATAAAAAAAGGTCAGTGGCCTTCACCTGTTAAATCATTCCAGTTTTGGGGGTTGTCTCACTGTTGGCCCTCTATTGCACCTGTTAATTTCATTAACACCAGTAGCAGTAGCTGATTAACAACCCCCTCTACTACTTAACTGACCAGATCAATATCCCAGAAGTTTAGTTGTCTTTTTGCTGTACTCTGATTATAAAGTGTTTTTTTTTTAGCAGTGTACTTTTACCACCCTTGTAAAAATAAGTTGCTCGTTTGTGATTGGTCAGCTGCAGGGTTATTAGTTAACGAAAAACAAAATAACAGAAACTGAAATTGAAAAAACATTGTCG
>JAMQGT020013771.1:0-126772 GCA_024447675.2 Pterophyllum scalare | reverse complement strand
AGGTTCTAAAGGCCATCCGACTTCTCAAAAGACCAATAAAAATAATACATAGTTAATTAAATGTTGTTTTGGAGGTTTTTACCACTTCATGTCTTAAGTCAGGAATTAACAGGCAATGTGACATCAAACCAGAATCCTGGTCAAACTGAGCAGTCTAGCTTAAGCTGTCTTTTACTGACATCTGCTGGTGAAATTAATTATTACTGCACACTTTAGTATAGTAAAGTCCTTGGAAATGCACTTTTGTTTTAAAGTAGTCTGACAAAAATGAAGCTTTCTCCTGTGCTCAGCAGAACTGTCTCTTATAGTAATTAACTTCTGTAGATCAGCAGGTAATGTTCAATGTACTGCTTTAAATATTATTAATACAATTTTCAAGTCAATCAGATTGTTGAGTTTTATTAACTGTGACTTCAGAAACAATTTGTTGGTGAGATGTCTTGTATCCATCTTGTGTAAAATCCTAAATGTTCTTTTCTGTAATATTGTTAAGGGTTTAAAATTGATATCATACATTTTCCTCCTTAACACAATAACTGGTATATGGCAGGATTAAGGAAAAATACAATAATTTAAGAGTATTGTAGTTCAACAGATATTAAACTTTATGCACCGTAGTGTCCAAGTGGAGTGAGAGCCCCCGGTTCAACATCTTCTATATGTTATCAAGTTAACACAGAGTTCTACAGAAAAAAGTATATTCACATGTATACGTGCTAATGGCAATTTGGCTTGAAATGCAGCATTATAATGCAACAAAAATAAGTGAGTCATCATTCTGTAATGACTGTGAATGAGAGAAGTGCAGTGATGTTATGAACACAAGGTCACACTGTACTCAAAACAATATTAAGAATGCTGACCTGTCTGTGTGTGTGAGTCACTGTTCAGTCAGTGTGTACGTATGTGATGCAAGTACCAAAAAAGACAATAGGAAGGAAAGTGTAAGTGTGGCCTGCAGTGAACTTGAGCGGAAATTCCCATCCATCTGTGAGTGGAAAATTCCAGCAGTTGGCGGGGGTGTTGGTACGTATCATTGTCTCTGGGTCTAGGACTTAGAGTTTTATGATGTCTTATCATTGTACATCTTGGTTTGTTTCTTTAAATTAATTTTACTAGGGTTTGGGGTTCTTGTTTAGTTCTGTCCATGGTTGGTGTTTATGTCTGGTTATTGTCTCCATCTCTGTATCCCTGTGTCTGCCTTGTCTCTTTGTCCTATTCCTAAAGTTGTCCGGTTTCCCTGTTTAGTTGTGTCGAGTTTATCTTGTCTTCCATCCAGTCTCTCCTTGTTTTCTGTGCCTTTAGTTCCCAACCTGCTTTTGTTGTTTGTTTGTTTTTTCCCATTTGTATTTCCCTTCTGTCCTAGTCTCTTCTGCGCATTTTGTCCTTAGTGCCTCCTGGGTTTGATCAGTTATCAGTTATTTAATCATAATATTTTCTGTGTTTAAATCCTGTCTCTGTGTCAAGTATCTAAGTCTTTGTCCTGGTTAGTTACTTTCTGCCTTTATTTTGATAGTTTCTTGTGTTTTGTATCTAGTTTTACTTCCCTTGTCTCATCTTCAGTGATTACTTTGAGCTGTGCTCCCTGATGTGTCTTATTTCTCTGATGTGTATAAATTGTCTGAGTCTTCCTTAATTCCTCATCATATCCTTGTCTTTGGTGCCCCTCATGCTGTGTGTTTCCTAGCTCCATGTTTCTCCATGTTGTTTCCAAGTTTTCTCCTAGTTTCCTATTTAGTGTATCTCTGGCTCCTGTCCAGCCTGAGTTTATTTAGCATATTTCCCCTGTGTGATCCAACAATCAAGCTGCATTTAATTAAATCCTGTCTTCTCAGTCCTACATTGGGGTCGTATTCCTGCCTGCCACACATCAGTTCCTTGACACTATGCCTGAAAAAGAGAGGTATAAAACTAGCTGTATTCTTTGGAAGAGACTCTTGAGGGAGGCCCCACTAAAGTAAAAACCAAGATACATTTCCAGGAATGGATAAAACAGTGGGCCATAACCCTAGAGAGGAATTAACTATGTGTTGGCAAATCCATCTTCAAAAGCAGCAGGATGCTATCATGATTTGCAGAAGACCTGAAAAGACTGCATGCGTATCAGGAATAGGTGCAGCAGCATTTGTTTTGCTGCAGCAAGAAGACTGACAGGGACTAGAATAGGAATGAGAATTGATAAGAACAATTTCGGTTCCATTATCAGTTCGATTCCTTATCAATTCTCTTATCGATTCTCATTGGGTTAGTGCGCATGGGTTTGTGCGCATTAACTCTTTAACCTAAAGTAGAACAAAATTTAAACCTGGTATAAAAAAAATAAGAATTCCTCTGTCAAAATTAACGCTATTAACATATTAACATTTTAACATGTGTAATGGATCCACATCAGCAGCACAAACTGCTCACTGAACTTCTCCATCGTCAAAAACAAAGAGTTCAACTTGTTCCTAAGAGGAGCATGTGCTGGGGCAGCTCTGAAGTACACACACACACACACACACACAATGAGATTAGCATGATATTATCATTAATTTATTTTAGATTAACTATAATCATTTTGGCTGGCTTTGATGAAAATATTTAAAAAGTATTCTTACTGAGGGATTGTTGCTTCTCCTTGAGGACTACTTTTGTGGGATCTCTTCATCCATACGACCACAGAACAAATCTTTGCCACCCAGTTAGAATCTGTACTGAAGTTGTACAGCTCCTGAGCTCCAAGGTTTAGTGTGAGCGCAAAACGTGGAAACTTGATAATGTTCAGCTTTTTCACAGCTGTATTCATGTTTGCTGCATTATCCACAATGGCTGCCGCAACCTTCTCTTTTACTCCAAAGTCCTTCAGGATTCCTTCAATCTCCTCTGCCACAGCTGTCCCTGTCTGTGCATTGCAAACTGCTTTGGTTTTGATTACTTTTCCTTATTCTGATCTTCCCTGACATAGTGCAGTGTTACAGTGAGGTAATGGTCTTGAGTAAAACGTATCCATCCATCAGCTGTAATGGCTGCCTTTCTAGCGTGTTTCAGGTCTGATATCAGATTGCTATTTTCAACCTCATACCAAGCAGGGATGAGATGGTTCGTTAAACTGTCTCTGCTTGGGCGATGGTATTTTGAGTTGACAGCCTTTGTCATTTCCCTATAGAGAATATGTAATGGGAATGAAACAGAACTGTACTGGTTAAAGTAACAACTTACAATTTTGACTAGTCTAGTTTTCATTTGAGCCATGCCGCATATTATGCAGCCAATTATCCTACCAAAATTCAGGGGCTTCCGCTGTGGCAAAAGGGTGCAAACCTTTCACCACAAACCTAGTCACTGCTTGGTGACATCCATTTATTTTTGCCTTTCCCTTTCCCTGCCTCAATGAAAGGGGTAGTTAAAGGTGTCTGAGCCAACCAGAGTCTGGCAGTCCTCATTAACTAAATGTTATTACAGGAGATTATTCATACAGTATAGTGAAAGCAGTACAGCAAAATGATGACACTAACACAATAGGCAGGACCTGGAGGCATTTAACGTTACCTGCGGCATTTAAGCCAGAGGACACTGTGTTTTTAGTGCTGTTTTGAGAGCCACCATCAGGCAGCTTGCAAGTGGCCCCAGTATTGTCTTTCTGTGTGAAATAAAACCAGACTTTAGGTCACTTCTGCCTTGACACCATGCTGGATATGTTCTGAGCCAAATATGGCACTTGTGTGATTTCATCACACAAATGCATCCTGACATCAGTGGAACCAATAAGCGGAATTATTAGGCAAGCAGACCAACAATTCCAAGGAATTGAACTACTGCAGCTCTTGATTCCCATGCCTAGACTAGAAAGAGACAGTATATTTCTCCCATGTTGGCTTCTCTTCATTGGCTCCCTCTTAAACTAATTTATTTAAATATAAATCCTTACCCTTACATACAAGACCTAGAAATATCAGGCCCCACCTTATATTAAAGATCTCATAGTGTCGTATCTGTCATGGTCCCCTTGTCCTCCTGTGCAGCTCTCCATGTTTTCGCTTTCTCTCTATCTCCCTCTTATTGCTCTCTCTGTCTCTTCCCCATCAGTGTGAATGTGTTTGTGGTGATTCAGGTACCTTACCTCATGTTTCAGGTGCAGGTCTGGCAGTATCCCCACCTCTCAGTCTGTGCTTGTGGAGGTAACAAGCTCACCTGTTGGATATCTGGTGATATTCAATTCAATTCAATTCAATTCAATTCAATTCAATTCAATTTTATTTATATAGCACCAAATCACAACGAACAGTCACCTCAAGGCGCTTTGTATTGTGGGTAAAGACAGAGAAAACCCAACAGTCAAAACGACCCCCTATGAGCAAGCACTTGGTGACGGTGGGAAGGAAAAACTCCCTTTTAACAGGAAGAAACCTCCAGCAGAACCAGGCTCAGGGAGGGGCTGTCATCTGCTGTGACCGGTTGGGGCTGAGGGGAGAGAGACAGGACTAAAGACACGCTGTGGAAGAGAATCAGAGATTAATAATAATGATTAAATACATATTCTGCAGGGTGTTACAGCCACTGATCTTTCTGAAAGATAACTGCTCACTTCTTCTCTCTCCGTCTCTTCTCTAGGTGTTTCCTGCCTGCCACAGCTGAACAGTGTTGTGATCATTTTAGAGACTGCATAGACAGGTGCTGATCATAAAATTAGAATATCATGAAAAAGTTGATTTATTTCAGTAATTCAATTCAAAAAGTGAAACTTGTATATTATATTCATTCATTACACACAGACTGATATATTCCAAATGTTTATTTCTTTTCATTTTGATGATTATAACTGACAACTAATGAAAACCCCAAATTCAGTATCTCAGAAAATTAGAATATTAAGACCAACACAAAAAAGGATTTTTAGAAATGTTGGCCAACTGAAAAATATGAACATGAAAAGTATGAGCATGTACTGCACTCAATACTTAGTTGGGGCTCTTTTTGCCTGGATTACTGCAGCAATGTGGCGTGGCATGGAGTCGATCAGTTTGTGGCACTGCTCAGGTGTTATGAGAGCCCAGGTTGCGCTTATAGTGGCCTTCAGCTCTTCTGAATAGTTGGGTCTGGTGTATCGCATCTTCCTCTTCACAACAGCCCATAGATTTTCTATGGGGTTAAGGTCGGGCAAGTTTGCTGGCCAATTAAGAACAGGGATACCATGGTCCTTAAAGCAGGTACTGGGAGCTTTGGCACTGTGTGCAGGTGCCAAGTCCTGTTGGAAAATGAAATCTGCATCTCCATAAAGTTGGTCAGCAGCAGGAAGCATGAAGTGCTCTAAAACTTCCTGGTAGACAGCTGAGTTGACCTTGGACCTCAGAAAACACAGTAGACCAACACCAGCAGATGACATGGCACCCCAAACCATCAGTGACTGTGGAAACTTTACTCTGGACCTCAGCCAATGTGGATTCTGTGCCTCTCCTCTCTTCCTCCAGACTCTGGGTCCTTGATTTCCAAAGGAAATGCCAAATTGACTTTGATCAGAGAACATAACTTTGGAGCACTCAGCAGCAGTCCAGTCCTTTTTGTCTTTAGCCCAGGCGAGACGTTTCTGACGCCGTCTCTTGTTCAGGAGTGGCTTGACACAAGGACTGCGACAGCTGAAACCCATGTCTGCATATGTCTGTGCGTGGTGGTTCTTGAAGCACTGACTCCAGCTGCAGTCCACTCTTTGTGAATCTCCCCCCACATTTTTGAATGAGTTTTGTTTCACAGTCCTCTCCAGGGTGTGGTTATACCTATTGCTTGTACACTTTTTTCTACCACATCTTTTCCTTCCCTTCACTTCTCTATTAATGTGCTTGGACACAGAGCTCTGTGAACAGCCAGCCTCTTTAGCAATGACCTTTTGTGTCTTGCCCTCCTTGTACAAGGTGTCAAAGGTCATCTTTTGGACAACTGTCAAGTCAGCAGTCTTCCCCTTGATTGTGTAGCCTGCAGAACTAGACATTTAAAGGCCTTTGCAGGGGTTTTGAGTTAATTAGCTGATTGAACTGTGGCACCAGGTGTCTTCAATATTGAACCTTTTCACAATATTCGAATTTTCTGAGATCCTGAATTTGGGGTTTTCATTAGTTGTCAGTTATAATCATCAAAATTAAAAGAAACAAACATTTAAAATATATCAGTCTGTGTGTAATGAATGAATATAATATACAAGTTTGACTTTTTGAATGGAATTACTGAAATAAATAAACTTTTTCATGATATTCTATTTTTATGGCCAGCACCTATATGGTTCCATCAGCCGCTTGAATCTGAGACTCCTGTTAGGATCCGTCAGCTTGAGATACAGTCCCAGAAGAGTCTTGGCTGAGCCTTTTTCAGTGCCTTCTCAAAGTCAGGAAGCTGAAGCTTCTGTTGTGTCTCTTCATTCATCCTCAGGCTCATCAGCCTTCAGTGTTAGCAAAAATATTGCTCTGGTTCCTCCATTTCTGGACACTGAAGTGTCAGTGCTTTTGAACACATTGCTGTTGCTTTGCACTGGCCCAAGGATGGTCCCTTCTGCTGTAGTTCAAAATGGTCAGTAAAGCACAGTAGGCTTGTGCAGCTCTCTTAATTGAAAATAGTCTCGTATATGACGAAGTTAAAGGTGCCATTCTCAGAGCATATGAGTTAGTACCAGAAGTCTATAGACAACATTTTTGTCACATGAGGAAACCTCTTTACAAACACATGTTGAATTTGCCAGAAAAAAGGGAATACTTTTTGGCAGATGGTGTCTAGCATCCAAAGTTACTGACTTTAACACATTGCATGAGTTGTTGTTCTTAGAGGAGTTCAGGAACTATGTCTCTGAGCAAACTCTCTTATACTTAAATGAGCAAAGGAAAACATAAAACAGGATATGTCATTGCAGATTGACTCTTAAGCATAAGTAGCAGTCTCAGAAAGCAAAACAAGCTAAAAGTGTTAATCTCATTATAAAGATCAGTGTTTCTGAATTCCTGACTGAGCCAGATGAACCTGATGAGTGTTTTAGACCATTCATTTTTGATGGATCTGTGTCATTGACAGGACTTGCAAAGGATCAGAAGCAAGACGGTTCCTACATTACTAACCCAGATTTGTTGAAGAGATACTGGCAGGTGCCTCTTACTCCCAGAGCCTCTGATATTTCTGCTTTCGTCACCCCCGATCACTTCTTGTAATACACTGATGGCCTTTGGGAATCCAGTTTTCAGAGGCTTATGAACATATTCTCACCTGCAGTGTGTACTTAGATGATGTTGTGGTATATTCATCCCACTAGTGTTTACCCATTTAGCTCAAGCCACTTTGACCTGGCCAAGTGTGAGTTTGGGAAGGCTGTTGTGTCTGGGAAAGGAAGTTGGCCATGGGCTAGTGTGCCCCATCACTGCTAAAGTGGAGGCAATTTTGTCCTACCTCACACCCACCAAAAGACTTGTAGTAGTTCCTATGTTTGGCTGGGTACTGATGTTTTGCCATGTTTTGCCCAGTTTTTTTTCAGTGGTGGTAGCCCCACTCACCCAGTTGTGTAGCCCAATTGAACCTGTTGTATGGACTGTATGTTGACAGTCCTGTATGGACCATCAACATGCCTTTTACTGTGCCAAGTCTCTTCTCTGCAGCGCCACCTGTGCCAGCCGCACCTAATTTCACCAAACCAGTGCAACAATTCAATTCAATTCAATTCAATTTTATTTATATAGCGCCAAATCACAACAAACATTCACCTCAAGGCGCTTTGTATTGTGGGTAAAGACCCTACAATAATACAGAGAAAACCCAACAATCAAAACGACCCCCTATGAGCAAGCACTTGGCAACAGTGGGAAGGAAAAACTCTCTTTTAACAGGAAGAAACCTCCAGCAGAACCAGGCTCAGGGAGGGGCAGTCATCTGCTGCGACTGGTTGGGGCTGAGGGGAGAAAACATGCTGTGGAAGAGAGCCAGAGATTAATAATAATTAATGATTAACTACAGAGTGTAGTATAAACAGAGTAAATAAGGTGAATGAAAAGAAACAGTGTATTATGGGAACCCCCCAGCAGACTAGGCCTATAGCACCATAACTAAGAGGTGGTTCAGGGTCACCTGATCCAGCCCTAACTATAAGCTTTATAATAAAGGAAAGTTTTAATCCTAATCTTAAAAGTGGAGAGGGTGTCTGTCTCCCAAATCCAAGCTGAGAGCTGGTTCCACAGAAGAGGGGCCTGAAGGCTGAAGGCTCTGCCTCCCATTCTACTCTTAAGTATCCTAGGAACCACAGGTAATCCAGCCATCTGACAGTGAAGTGCTCTATTGGGGTGATACAGTACTATAAGGTCTTTAAGATAAGATGGGGCCTGATTATTCAAGATCTTGTATGTGAGGAGATGGATTTTTAATTCAATTCTGGATTTAACAGGGAGCCAATGAAGAGAAGCCGATATGGGAGAAATATGCTCTCTCTTTCTAGTCCCTGTTCACAGTCTTAGAAATAACAGGCATATTTTTGACTACAGGGGTGTAGGTGGGAGAGAGGTGAACAAGATACAGCTGCATTCTGATGGTATACACTACATGATGCTGGTTCTCTGCTGGAGCTGCTCAGAGAGCTAGCTTGGGTAGATGCTCACTAATTAGACTTCAATGCTGGCTCTTTGCAGGGCCTCTGTACAAAACCTACACAAGTGGCCGATGTCGTAGCCACATTTATGCTTACGTAGTTGAATTATTTGTGTTAATTACCTTGTGGTCACGTGCTAGTGTTTTATTTGTCGTGCCAGCTGGGACTTTTTCCCTTCCTTGGTCCTCGTTCTTTGTGAGCACAGATGGTTATATTTGTATTGCTCAGTTCAATTTCGGTATGTTGGGATTTTCCCCAGTGGATGAGCGAGTTGGTTCCCTGCACCTCTGAGTCAGGGAATGGGTCTAACTGTTGTTTGTGCTTACGTACCAAATAACAGTTCAGTGTATACAGCCTTATACAGCCTCTGGGTGAGGTGCTAGAAGGTGCCCCTGCTGTGGACTCTATTACCCTACTAGGGGAATTCAGTTCGCACAGAGGCAACAACAGTGAAACCTTTAGGGGCATGACTGGGAGGAATGGTCTGCCAAATCTGAACCCAAGCAGTGTTCTGTTACCAGACTTCTGTGCTATCAATGTCCACAGCAAACACTATGTTCAAGCATCAGTGTGTTCATAAGTGCACTTGGCACCAGGACACTCTATAGTGCAGGCTGATGATCCATTTTTTAATCATGCCATCAGATCTGCTGCTGTATGTCATGAACACTCAGATGAAGGTAAAAGCTGAGCTGTCAACTGATCACAGCCCAGTGGTGAGTTGGGTCTGATGGTGGGGGAGGATGGCAGCACGGCTAAAGATATAATGAAAACGCACTGGGAACATCTGGTAGAGGCCCCAGTCTAGGAGATATTTAACTTGCACCCCCAGCTGAACTTCAACTGCATTCCGAGGGAGGCCGGGGACATTCATTTAGAGTGAACAATGTTCTTCACCTCCATTGCTGAGCTGTGACAGTAAGATCAGTGTGCCTTCTTTGATGGGAATACCCAAACCTAATGGTGGATACAAGGGAGCCAGTGAAGCTGATGAAAGAGTCCTGTCAAATTTGTTTTTTTTTTTGTGGGACTCTGGAGGCAGCTGAAAGGTGCTGACAGGCCAAGCAGCTCCAGCGATGTCTGAGCAGAAACTCAGGTATGGGAGGAATTTGGTGAGAACAAAGTTTAAAGTCTGCACACCTAAGGAGCTCTTGAGAAAATTTTTACTTACCTCGAACAGGAGAGTAACGTTTTGGGCAAACTGTCCTTTATCAGACTTCACATGCTCACATGTTGCAAAGACATTCAATTTATATGCCCACCCACTGATAATTAGGTCATGTGATCAAAGATGTTTCCTGTTAACAGGAAAAGCATTAGAGTACCAACAACCAATGACATACATGTAGGACAATAGGTGGGTTTTCAAGGCAATTAAAGAAAAAATAGCCAAAGCAGTAACATATAATACCATTAAAAATACATGTGAAATTTGGTGAGGCCATGGAACAAGATTTTCATTTGACCTCAAGGGCAATTCTGACAGACCGTCAGATGCCTCAGGAGGGAAAAGCAATTTCCTGCCCACGCTGTATACCGTGGGGATGGAGTGCTGCTGACCTCAACTAAGGATAGTTTCATTCAGTGCACAGAATAATGGATCTTCTCATTTACACTTACACATGTTCTGCAGAGGATGCAGAGTCTTGGAATGACTCATTAACAAATTGTTAATAAGTAGAGGTGTTCAAGTATCTTGCTCATGACTGAGGCAAAGATAGAGGAGAAGATCGACAAACACCTCACCATAGCTGTAGTAATGCAAATGCTGGATCTGTTGTGGTAAAGAGAGAGCCTAGTGTGAAATTAAAGCCGTCCATTTACCAGTCGATCTGTGTTCTGACCCTAACCTACAACCACGAGCTCTGATTACTGAACTAAAGAATGAGATCATGGATACAAGCCACGGAAAAGAGCTTCCTTCAAAGAAAGTGTGGCCACTTCCGTAGAGATGGGATCATTGGCCATTTTCGAGGAGTCAGAGTAGAGCCACTACTCCTGCACACTGAAAGGAGCCAGTTGAGACTAGAATGCCTCCTACGTGAGGTATTTTGAACATGTTCAAGTGTGAGGGAGCCAAGCTATAGACCTAGGACACGGGCTTGGAAACACTTTGGTGTACCCAGAAGAGCTTGCTGGCTAGGGAGCACGAGGTCTGAGGTTTTCTACTGAAACTGCAGCCCTCATGACCAAGGCCAGTGAGTGGCGAAAAATAGATAAATGAATGTGTTCACTTTTTTATTCCTACTATTGATAATTTCAAAGACAAAAATCAACAGTGATGGTTCAGTTTTTCTGAATGCTACATATTTAATTCCAGTTATCTACAGTCATATATCTAAAATGACGTAAAGTCCTAAGCCTAAGATCATTTTTAACCTTGTGTTAATACCTGTACTATATATTTATGCATTAATATGTTATTTAACAAAACACTTAGAATAATATTTCCATTGTTTATTATCAGGAATTAGTCAAATACATATAAACAAACAGTAGGAAAACTTGACTTGTTTTTCACAAGGTTATCACTTTTAGCACACCCACATTCATGCTTTTATTTTTTTTTTCTTTGTCTTTTTGTATAACCTCAGTAAAAAAAGGAAACATCATGGTACATGATCATTATTTTTCTTTTTTAAAAAAGAACTTTATTTACAACTCATTTTCCAAGTAATATAAATTAAACATTCCATTTACTGGCAACAAACTCCACAAAATATTAAACCGCCATTCTCTGGCAATGATACGATGTCTCAGTACTAATAGATAAAACACTACCCACTCTGAGTGACTGAACTTTCAGCTTACATCAGGAAGTTACATCAGGGAGCACTCTATGCTCTCTATTTTCACTTCAAAACATTCCCATACAATTATTCTTCCTGAACTGTTTGAAATTAATAGATAAGTTGGAAATGTTCTTTCACCATCCTCTGATACCAAAAGTTCGAGGGCTGAAAGACCAATTACTGTTTAACACCAGAAACACATTACTGAAGAGTCCATTCAGTGTAATGGATGAATGGATGAATGAAACCTGAAAGAAAGAATTAACGCTTCAGTTTATTCTGAATGTTCTTCAGTAGATTTGATAAGGAACAATCTCCATTGAGAATATAAACTGCAGAAAACATTAGACTGGAGGGGAAATATTGGCTAGCAGAGAACAAAAAAACCCAAAATGAGTCAAGAATCAAATGTATACACAAGATGTGTAGGGAAGAAACAGAAGAAAAATGTTAATGTACCAATTTCCAACAATTATTTTTGAGGAAAACATCATATTCCTAAGTTGCATATTAGTAAAAAGACATTAGAATGATCAGCTTTGGGGCTGGCAGGCTGAGAGACACCCAATTTCACCACATAGCCAGTGCAGAACCAAGCTCTGCACCGGCTCCCTACACTTGTAGATACTCAAATGTAAAGAACAAGTGATCCAAATTTTTTAACCATTAGTAAAGCCATTCTTTGCAATGATGAACTATTACAAAATGGTGGAAAAGTAAAAAAAAAAGTGTTAAATGTAAAATTTCTATGATGGATTCTCAGCACCAATTGAGAGTTCATAGAGATCAAAGAGACAGTGTGGTGCTTGGTGTCAAGGTTAACTTATCTTCCATGTTTGGGTTTGAACTCGGTCTTTGTTTTTCCCCTTTCGTAGTTGAAGGCTTTCGTGATGTTTGTATTTTCCACAGAAGATTGTGATATATATTAAGAATTTACAGAGATAAAAATCCTGTTGGTAAGTTACAGTCAAAAAATTGTCAGATATTACATTAACTCTGGCAGAGTTTAGGAGATACATAATAGAAAGATAAAGTTGAGACTACAGGTAAAAAGTCCCATCAAATCATGTAGAAGAGGCAATAGAAGAAAAATAATTACAACATTGGTGAGTCTTTGTTTGCAAAAAAGCCTACTTTTGTACAATTCTAGCACAAGGCTGTACAACATCTGTATTGAGAGAGGCAGTTTCCTATGGCAAAGCTAGATATAAGTACATATCATGCTGCACTAATATAGTGCAAAATTATTCCTGAAAAATGGAGAAGAGAGAGGCAGGCAGAAGTGATGCTGGCTCTGGGAATTATCAAACTCTTTTTTGTCTCCTCATCATATCTTTCTTGTGAGACGCACCCAGGCCGTAATGACGCAGAGGTGACATCACGAGGATATCACTGAGCTGTGAAAAAAATGAAGTAATAAGGTATGAAGATTTATCCTTTCACAGCAGTATTTGTTCTGAGGAGACCCTCTTCAGTGACTGTGGTTTAATTGCTGCAGGCAGTAGTAGATGGCAGTGAGGCAAAGGCAGACTTTCAGCAGAAAATAAAGAATTTGTGAAGGTTCTTGTAAAATAAAGTACCAAAATGAAAAATTTAAAAAACAGATGACGATTCTGACAGAAAGGGAAACCTCAAAGATCAAGACTGAATCCACATTCATTGGCAGCCTTGTTTTCCCCATCTGCATGTGAACAATGCTCAGCGGCAGCTCTGATATCAAGGGGTTTCCATAGCAACGCTGTGTTTCCTGAAAGAGGACAAATGTCTGTAGACCAGCATGTCGAGCAGGAAGACTTCTACATGTCTGCGTCTCCATCGTAAGCCAGAGTCAATGGCTTCAGTCTGTTGTTCATCTGACGTCGCGGTGGCTTCTTTGGCTTTTTGCTACAGAACAAACAAACAGCAGGTAGGGAACAGTGAGGCAATCTGATAAGCTTCTACTCAGCAAAGCCAACATACAACATAAGAGACATGATTCTGATGTTTCATTGACTCTTAAAGACCATACCACTGTCTTTGGAATTGCATCCATCTTATCCACTTATCCTATTGATGCATATATCCACAACACTAATAAATAAAATGTATTTTTGTACCGTATCATATTTTAACCATTTTAATGGAAAAGTCTTGACATTACACCCGGAATATGTCGCCAGTCTACCAGAGCTAACACAGACAACCATTCATATCCACTTTAGACTGTCCAGTAAACCTGTTCTCAGGAGAAAACCAGAAAAGCACAGAAAGAACGCCAACAGAAAACTCAAAAGAAAGATACTAGCTGACCTTCTTGCTGAGAGACCAAAGTGCTAAACGATGCACCACAGTGCCATGTTGTCTTTGGTACATACCTCAAATCACATAAAAATTACAATTCAGTGATACACTGTCAATAACAAGCAGAAAAGTGGTGTAGACCTATGTGAGTCAGCCTTGTGACAGCCAGGTGGCCTATTCAGGATGGGCCCATTTTCTTCACCAGTGTCAGCTGGAATAGGCTCCAGACTTCAGCTTTGGTGCATTTCCTGTTAATGTACTGTACCTATTGCACATCCATAGGTCTAAGCTTTGCAAACTCTGCCTCAATTGTAATTATGGGATTATATGAGATTAGTTTGACTCATGAGGAATAATAATTGGTCGGTTGAGTCACGAGGAGTGAATCAGAGGAAAAGAGTCATTGACTAATCTTTCCCTCTGGCTATTTCATTTCAAGTGAAGATTTTGTCTGCATTTTGTCATTTTACTTTGTTTCGTACTCATCACCTACATTTCTACTGTACTATGCAAAACTCTTGAGCCATCCTTCATTTCTTTACATTTTGAAAGGAATATGGGAAATTGGTGCAGGAATTCATTTAAATTTGCAAACATACATGGAAATAAAGTACATAAGGCAAAAACAGTCTGCACAATTCTGATGAGCTTGAAACTCAAAATCTACCTTTATTCTACCAAGTGTTTGACTAATAGCTCTTTGGGAATCACCTTATTGGTACAAAAAACACCATTTTATGCCGGTTAAACTGTGATATCTTTTTTCCATAGATTTATATAAAGAAACAGGAACAAATGATATGCTTTTGCCTCAGGCTGCTAGTAACAAAGTGTCTAAAGATACATTTTAAAACTGGTTCTTTGCTAAGTTGTCTGGACTAAAAATGAGAGAAAAAGTACCTAGTGTCCAAAGAAAAACTTCAAAGGATCTTCAGAGAACATGGGGAACTATTGCTCAGGGACACTTCAAAAAGTATAAAACAATCTGGCTCCTTGAAAGCAGAAAATGGGGGGTGGCACAAGACTTTTGCACAGAAGGCTCCAGACTTCAGCTTTGGTGCATTTCCTGTTAATGTACTGTACCTATTGCACATCCATAGGTCTAAGCTTTGCAAACTCTGCCTCAATTGTAATTATGGGATTATATGAGATTAGTTTGACTCATGAGGAATAATAATTGGTCGGTTGAGTACTTTTTATACACAGTTGCTCTTGCAAAAGAGGGAAGCTGTCCAAGATAAACTTCTTTATAGTTTTCAATATTAGTCCTACAACTGTAGGACCAATTCTCTTCAGATGTGCAGTCTTTTCTACTGGTCATTGAGCAAGGGTGCTACACCTTAAATGTGAAACATTAAGACCTCACTAATTTCTAAACCCTGCTTACAGCCCTGACAACAGTGATTTAAAGGAAACATTAAAATGTATGAAAACAGTGGTATTGTCCTTAGGTCCTTACTAATGCACATAGCAGTCACTCTAGAAACAATATGAGGCACTTTTTTGTATATTACTTAATATTTTGTGCATTTTGGATGAGTAAGTCTATCCGGTGATGACAAAATAAGGAGAACATCTAAGTATGCAAATGGACTGTGAATCACTGACCACAAGATGGTAGCAGAGAAATAAAAACAGCTGGGACAGGCCAGTTGGTTTACAATTACTGGACCTTCATTTGTCCCGTGAAACTGTCTTATATAAAAAGTGAAGATGTGAAGAGTGATTGGCTACCACTGAGCACCCTGAGGTCAGGACCTGTGTATTTGCTCTGCAATATAAGAGAAATTTATATTCTACTTATGGTTACATGTGGTTGTTTAACCAGCTTAATCTAGTACACAGAGACTCCATTTAGATGCCACTTAAACTACAAATCAAATAAAAAACAAACTCAAATAAACTCGTACATATATAATTCACTATTTCTCTGCTTGGCTTTGAACCCATGGCTTTGATGTTTCTAGTCACCATCTAGAAAATACAATGTCTCGAAACACTTTATGGTTTGTGGAATGCTGGTCTGCTCACCTCCAGTAGGTGATCCACTGAAATGACTGAACAAGCACTCTGGGTGTTTGGACACATGAAGATGTCACATGGAGAGGAACGGGGTTTGAGTAGGACCCTGACTAAGTGATAAGAGTTTCAAAGGGAGGTGCTGGGTGTGGCAGTGACTGCTGTGGCTGTGGATGTTGTTGTGATGATGGAGGCTTTGAGAGCTGTGCCTCATATTGCTGTTGTTTTTGTTGCTGCTGCTGTTGCTGTTGCTGTTGGTTGCACCGCTTTAACTCCTCTTGCTCTAGTTTCTGGCAGGCAGGACAGGTGTAAGGCACTGTGTAGCTGTTTTGCTCCATCCAATAAACCCTGTCTGAGGGGGACTTGGAGCTTGACTTGCAGCAAAGGCAAGGACCACAACAACTGAATAGAGTGTGAGAGGGTAGAAAGAAAAAGGACAGCACATAAAGGGACAAATGATGAGGGAAAACAGAAAAATGAATGAAAGAATAACTGTGAACAGTGCTGTGATGGAGGTCAAATCCCATGTTAATCTGTTCACCCCTTTATCAGCGGACACATTTTTCCCATCATATGACCTTCAAATAGTGCAACACAGACAAGAGTTACATCTTAATCTGTTCTAGTGAAGTTCAGTCGTTTTAATGGAGAAAACTCAAATTAAGCTCCAAGTTGAGCTTAATATGGACTGATCAGGAAGCCACTTGATTGTTAAAACAGATGCCTACCTGATCAGTGAACATGATAGCTGCAAAAGCTTCATTGTGTCAGAAGGGTTACCTGAAAAAAAATCTTTACTGATATATAATGAATGTGGCTTATGGCCTTCAAGCTGGCCAGCGTTCTAAATGTTCAATATCAAAACTAATCAAGATGTTCTGAGACTGTTTCTCTGAAGCATTGTGTTGCACATTTGATCTGTGGGTTGTACTAATCTTTAGTGGAAGCCCACAGTGTCTGTGAACAAAGAAAGCATAAACAGGAGCATGCTATGTCTCCTTTTGTTATCTGTGAACTCCCTCCTGTACTCAGAATATTAATAAGGAATTCTTTTATAACATCCTGAGCCATCTGAAGGAGAAGATTTTGCACACAAAATTTGTGCAGTGGCAGGTGGGCACACAAACTCACAGTACACTCAAAAAGGTCACCTGCCCCACTTTACACATTGGATTCCTGTGATTCTCTACTTTAATTTTGAGCCTTCTAATTCATACAGTCCCAATCTTTCTGAAACACAGTACAAAATTACTGAAAGTTTAATTTTACTTTCATTTTGCTTTCATAAGTTGTTTGATGGAAACAACTTCCCGTGATGAGGATGATGCCTAATCCTGTCTGAGTCTATATCAGTCACACAAATGCCTTCAGCCACATTTTATTCTAACATGGCGATCTCCATCACATCACTGAATGTACGTTAATGATAACATGAGGAAAAAATCAAGCTGATGATGGACTCAGAACATATTTAAAATTTTAGTACGTTACCATGCTAAGTATGTCATGGAGATTATAAAGACGAGCAGCACAAATGCTCCTGCTGCTACTCCATACACCCAGGTTTTCAGCTTCCCATCTGCAGAGAGTCACAAACATACACACAGACAGCAGCAGTCAACAGTGAGTATAGTTTTTCTCTCAGTATTGTTTAATTGTTTTATGGTTTTTAGTTTTAGAGATATACTGAATTTTGTCTTTTTTTAAAAAAAAAAAAATTCTTTTTTTTGTTCACATATGTTATATTTTTGTAGATATATATGCAGCTGCGTTTGTTTATTAAGTGAGGGATACATACTTTCGTGATAGACTGCAGTGTGTTTGTGTTTAAGATGTAAATGAGTATTACATGTAATGCGGTCATATTTCTCAGGACTTTCGTAAGCCTTGCATTTACATCTTTTATCTACAGTTGACATGGGAATAAATACAGAACAGGTCTGATGCAAACTAGATACTGACAGATATCTCAGCAAGATATTGACAGTTTAGTACTGTTAGTACTGCTTTGCTGGTGACCCGGACATTTCTTGTTGCCAGCTGTTGATTTTAGTGTTTGATGAGTTATAGGTTATATATTTATATCATATATTTGTCTACCTCTGTTGATATTGTGTGCACACTTAATTAACACTATGGCCTCGTACAAGACTACCTGAAGCCGTTTCGATGAGTCCAGCCACAGCCAGACGTCTGCGGAGGGGAGAACAGAGAGGGGGGATCAGACAACGACTTTGCGTGGCTCCCCCCCCCCCATCCTCTCCCCCTCCCCCTCCCTCCCCCTATTACCAGCAATTATACTAAGATCCGATCATGCACCAGTGCAGAGTATACGTATACCGCAAAGAAGGTAGGGAAACTTGGCTTCACTCTGATATTGTCAGGTCCCAAGTTGAACTGGACAGGTTTTCCCTGGTCTGTGCCAACAGAACAGTAGAAAAGATTGTTGTGAATAATTTCTGGTGCACCTAATTCACAATAAGAGCCACAGTATGTAATAGGGCTACAAGGATTAGTTGACATTGTTGACAATAATCGACAAAAAAAATAGGTGATGACGAATTTAATTGTCGATAATAGTCGTTTTTTATTACTGATGATTTTTTTAACGGAGTGAGACGTCTTCCTGTCCGTCTATCTCTTGCGAGCTTCACAAATGCGCAATAGCATTCAGCGGCATGTTTAGTCAAAGTGGCTACTGGTGAAAGAACACGGCGTGATAGACGATCCAAGGTTTGGGACAATTTTACACTCACTCACACCGTTTTTTTTTTAAACAGAGTGAGACTTCTTCCTTTCCGTCTATCTCTGGCGAGCTTCACATATGCGCAATCCGGTTGTTTAATGATGACGTAGAATTCCATTTCCGGTGTTCCAAACTGTCACGTGATCAATATCATACCTGTCAAGTTTTGTATTTAATAATACGGGAAATTTTCCCCGCTGAAAATAGAAGTCGCTGTATGACGTCATCACTTAATTTGCATAATTAGTCATTTGCATGTAGTTGCAATCGAGGCTTCAGGAATAACATCTTTGGAGACACAAAAAGTGAAGAAAAACCCAAAATATGTTTAGAAACAAATAAACTTTATCAAATAACTTAATAACGTTAATGCTTTGCCTAGACCCACATTGATTACATAGACCAATTTTGTCCCATACTGTTTAATGTTAGAATATCAAATTTAACGAAAACACTGTGGGGTGAGACTGCTAGCTACGTTCAACCCTCCTCCTTTATCTGGGCCACTGTTGCCAACTTGTGTAAGAAAAAATCGCTATCGGCTGTCTCAAAGGTTGATATAGGCCAAACCAAGGCATGGGGATGGGAGCGGGTAGGAAGGCTCAAGTGAGGGTCGGGCATTCAGTGGCATGGTTAGTCATGACAGCTACTTACAAGGATGAAAAAGTACTATATATTTTTATTATGGTTGGATAAATGGACCGTTAAAAAAGTTATATCAGCAGCAAACTTGATTAAAATTTTTGAAAGAAGTATCCATCTTCTGTGTGTTTACTACCACATTTTAAATGACCTTATGCTAAATGTAAAAGTTGATGGCTAAATAAGTGCCATTTCATAATTATGTGATTCATAATCCAATTAGTCGACTAATCGTTTCAATAGTCGATGACTAATCGACTATCAAAATAGTCATTAGTTGCAGCCCTAGTATGTAATCACAACATTGAACTACTGTGTTTAAGACCTTGTTTTATGATTTGATTAGATTTTTTAATTTCTATCTGCCAACATAATTTGGTTATATGGTAATATGATTTATTTATCAGTTTATGTCCCTCCATCTGCAGCAAAAACTGCAAACCAAATAATCAACAGCAACATACTCCAGGAGCCCTAGCATTTATTACTGGTGATTTTAATCACTGTTAAAAGAAACTGTGACTGTCTGGCTATGAAGAATATTTTAAATGTTAGTAGAACTGTGGACAAGTGCTATGGGAATGTTAAAAATGCCTACACTGCTAAATTAAGACCTTGTTTGGGAAATTCTGTGTACTTAGACCCAAAGCCCAAAGCAGTAATTGTGTTGTCAGAGGACAGCTTTGACTCCCTGAGAGTTGTTTCAATAGTAGTGATTGGAGTATTTTTCATTCTTCTTACATAAATGAGGCTACAGAAGCAATAACATATTACATTCATTTCTGCAGGGAAACTGCAGTTATTAAAAAGGATGCTTGTAGTTTGCCTACAGAGAAGAAAGACGTACAGTTCATGATATAAACAGAATGTTTTTTAAAAAAAATAAATATAACTCAGTGGGCTGAAGTCAATAACACTGTGTCCCAGCTGAAAGCAGTAAACATTGGTGCGCCTCAAGATTGTGTCAGTTCACCTGTCCTTTTTACACTTGATACTAATGAATGTTCAGCTAAACATTCATAGATTTAGATTTTTAAATACTCAGATAATACTGCCATTTTAAGTTTGCTTTGCAAGAAGGAGGATACAGTTCAGTTCACTTTTATTTATATAGTGCTAAATCAAAACAAGCTGTCGCCTCAAGACCCTTTATATTGCAACACCACACAAAAATACAATATTACTGTTAAGGATAAAAAGGATATAATGGTTTACTCTGCAATACAGAAGTTTGTGGCATGGTGGGATCACAACCACTTCATTTTGAATGAAAAAAACCCTCAAGAGATTGGTTCTGATCCAAACCCAGTCCTGTGAGTATCCACGGTCAATCTACTGTACAAGGTTCAAGCCTTATAAGTACCTTGGTGTTCACACTGTTAGCAATTATAATTGGAGGGTTCACACTGACTTGGTCTGCTCTTGTGTACAACAGAGATTATATTTTTTAGTCGATAATCTGCTTTACTTCCTACAGCCACCCCTAAGTATGATTAGATACAGAAATTGTACCCTGCTTCTCGCCCTATGACAGCTGGGATAGACTCCAGCCCCCCCCCCCCCAACCCTGAAAAGGATAAGTGGAAGAGAATGGATGGATGGAAGAATTCATATCCTGCACTCACGATATGAGCTGTTAATTTCTGATAGCAGACTCAGTGTTTCACACTGCAAGTTTTAAGGGTTTAAGAATTCACATGTGCCTTGCTCAATTTATGTTCTTAATAGTAGTGTGTAGTCTCTGGGGAGCATAACAGTTACACCTACAATAATGTTGATTTTTATGTATTTTGTAATACATTGTGATTTGTCTTGCTGTGTATGTAGTTGTTGTAATGGTTGTACTGTTGGCAACTTGGACATTTTCTCTTTGATAAAGTATACTGAAAGAACTGAATCAATGAATATTCCAGTCAAAGCGTCAGATTTGGTCCTATGACTGCTGTAGGTTTATACTGTCAATTCTATATTTCCTTTTCTTACCTGCAGGGGGCAGTAGAATCTAATACAAAATCGTGCTGGAAATTTGTCCACGTTTTATTGCAGCACTTCAGTGTTAAAAAAAAAAAAAGAAAAAATGTCACCAATCACCAGTGTAAGACAAAGGTACATAATAGTATAAAGTCTGTAAAAAAATGTTTGCAAAGTGATGTTGATCATAAAATGTATTATACCGCAATACCTTCCTCTATTAATATGCTGTAAAAAAAAGATAACACAGTCACATGTGCATGGATTTTTCTTCTGGAAATGCAATTCTTCAAGCAGCATGTGATCTCAGTTTGGCTTTAAGATGACTATTTTATATCTTATATACTGTACTATAACAAATATATATATATATATATATATATATATATATATATATATATATATATATATATATATATATATATATATATGTGTGTGTGTGTGTGTGATATATATATATATATTGATATATATATATTATACTGCATCTATATAATAATGTTCTTTTTTGAATAAATTTTAATGACTTGACAGTCAGAAACTATAGTTCATATGACCCCCCCCCCCAAAAAAAAAGAAAAAAAGAAAAAGAAAACAAAAGCAGCAGATGCCACAGATTGTGTTACCTGGCCCAAAGGGCTGTAGGAACCAGGTGCGTCCCGCCCTGCCTGGTGGGCTGACTGCAGGCTGGGTGGGGTTGAAGGCTCGGATGGTCTTAACATCAGCTTTGTTGTCATCTGCAGTGGGGATCTCTAGGACTGGAATGACGGTGCATTGGTCCAGCAAGCCGTCAGACGTCATCACTTCAGTGTAGCCCTCTTCACAGCCACATACACCTGCCTTAAATAGGAAGGACACAGGTTTAAACACTGGCACAATCAAATCACCCATTTCTTTTTTTTACTGTTAGCAGTCATGAAACTACTATGACACACAGAATACTGGTCCTTTTTCTTTAATTATCACAATTCTGTGATAAATTCTGGTATTATGTCTTTAAGTCTGTTAACTTGTAAACTTTATCCTCATCTTGTAAACCTTGTCCTTAAATTAACTGTGCTCCACCACCACCAGTATCTACGCACCAGGTGGTCTTGTCCTATCTTCTACATAATGATGTCTCCTCATTAAACTAAAGGTCTTCTTGAGGTTAAGGTAGTGGCTCAAAATGTTTTCTGCCTTGTGAAACTTTAAAAAAAAAATGTGGTCTGTTATTTATTACAAAAAATAAGAAGAAGAAGAAAGAAGAGAAATCAACCAAAGACTAATTTTCTTTCTTTACTCGATTTGAGGTTAAATACAGTATGTCTGTAAGGGTCAAACTCTCCCATATTTCAAAAGCAACAACACAGATTAGAGAAACTTTTAATAACCATCACTTAAATTGCAGATTTTTATTTATTTATTTATTTTTCCCTCTTTTCCTTCCATGAATTTTCTCATTAGTCCTGTGATTTGGCTCACAGCCCCTTGGTGATAGCACTGGTAACAAATGTAAACAATATCTCTGTAAGATTAATAAAGATAAATGGGGGAAGAGAAAAATTACATATAGCAAACTCTGAAATTACTTTGCCCAGTTTCTCTTTGCTGATTAAGAAAATTCATCATGCTTAAGTTTCATGCTGCTTTGATTTGATTGTTAGAGGATATCAAGTAAGGCTATGCCAGCCCTATTCTCAGTACTGTTTATGCCTGATACTGATTGGTCAGAATCACTGGATTAGATACTGTGTTGGTGCACAGAGGCTATGTTCATGGTCAGAGTTACAGGTTACATGAGTGAAGCAGAGATGAGTTTGAATCAAAGCCGTTGATGCTGAGATTCATTCAATGAATTCAACATTTATACAACCTGCTACTCTTAACCTTCTGTCTGAACAGAAGGTTTTATATATATATATATATATATATATATATATATATATATATATATATATATATATATATATATATATATATATATATATATAAATATACACAAAAACAGTGGCCCTCCGCTGAGATGACAGAACCAGCAGTGGCTCCCAGGTCATTTGAGTTTGAGACCACTGCTCTAAGGCCTCAGGTATTGACAGCTCATTGTGCTTCTTTAGGCACACCTTTCTTTATCACACTTTTCTGCAACTCTGATAACTTCCCTCTGTGCTGCCTTGATCTTAGCCTCTAGTCTTGTAGGCTTGTCTTGAGTAGCTCCTTGTGACTGTTCATCTTGTACCTTATACTTGTCTGAACCCAACCATTTTTCAGTAGCTCAGTGATGTGCTGGACCAGCTCAGGAAGTAGATCCCCAGGATGCTATGTGTGGTCTCATTAGGAATATGCATACAAGCACATGGGGGCACACAAAGTGCTGAGTACCATATTTGGTTGCTGCGGTGAAATTTGGATAAAATGGACTACACCGCCGCATCATTTTTTCACTTTGATTTTCAGGGTGTCTTTGAATTAAGCCCTTTTTGTAGATTGATCATTTTAATTTCCATTAAACAATGTGGCATACTTTTGTTCCATATTAGTATAGATATAGATAGCATTATTTTTTCCCCATTGAGATCTGATGTGTTTTCAAAGTGTTCCTTTAAATTTTTTTTTAGCTCTCACTCTCTCTCTCTCTCTACGCTCTCTCTCTCTCTCTCTCTCTCTCTCTCTCTCTCTGTGTGTGTGTGTGTGTGTGTGTTTTCCAAAAGCTTGGGTCCTCTATCATAGGCCTGGGAGTTTAAGTGTTCTGCAAAGTATCATAGCTGTTCCTTTTTGAAGCAGGGCCTAGTATTAAAAAATAAATTCAGTATTCCCAGGATATATATTTTTTAATATGACTTTACTATACCTAACAATCACAATCAAGCAGTGACACAATAGTGGTGTCAAAATAGCAGTATTCAACCCAGGTTTTCCCAATCGAGCACTGAGAGCTCATAAAATAAGCAGTGTTGCCAAGTAATTGGCAATTAGAAACATTCTTGCAGCCAAGTGTTTCTCCAAAGAAAAGCAAACTAATTCCTATTTAATACAAGGATTTTAAATAAAATTAATAAAAGCAACACAGTTGCTGCAGCCAAAGCCAAAAAGGAAAGTTAACAAAAAAAATATACATAAATGTACTAATGTGTATGATAGGCTTGCTGATATCCGGAGTTTTCGCTATATCGTGGGATTTTTGCCAGCAACTCACCATAACTACGTTCATCACTCAGATGAAGAGATCAGTTACGCCTTTAGTGGAAATAGAAGTTAAGGCAGAGGGCGAAGATATTGCACCACCTGATGAATGGTTGATGGTTTATAAAGCCTTAAAATATATATAAATAAAAAAAATAAATATAACACAGCTACTTCACAGATTTTCACCTATCACGGGGGTCTGTAACGGAACCGCCGCAATAGGTGAGGGATCACTGTATTCTTGTGTCAAGTAATACAGTTTTAGCCTTACTGGTGTTGCTAAACTACCTTTGGCACGTGTAAAGAACATGAATAAAAAATGTAATTCAAACCAATAAGTCAGTATGCTTGCAATACCTTTAAGGTCAAAGAGAGTGTTAATCAACTTACAAAACTCAGCAGTTCAGCATGTGTGAATCTGTATGTTTCATTCCCTATGCTCATCAGGGAAAGTCAGAGGGTTTAGCTACTCTGTGAACACTCTCCCCTTCCTAAGAGACCATTTTCATGATCCTTCCATTGAACTGAGATTTTCAAGTGATGCTTTTTTCATGTATTTATCTATCTTTGGGGGCTGGGGAGCAGGGTGGGGAAGCCAAAATTTGGTTCTCCACTGGTCAACTTTCAATCAAGCCAGAATTTGTGAACCACTGAAGTGCTAACAGGGAATCTGTGATGACTCAGTTTTGCACTGATCTCAAAAATGAGTCTTTGTTCAGGCTAAGCTTTATCAGCTATCTACATAAGCCTTTGAATATAGTTTTCCAAGACTGTTTAGAAGAATGCTTAGGAACCTTTCATCATTTTCAGAGGTCCAGATGGCCTGAACAATGTAGGTCTGTAGATGCTTGGTATAATGTTATAAAGAAAGAGGGAATTAAAAGAAGAAATGCATGTAACATCATACCCAATCGTGCACCTTTGATAAAGTGTTCATTTAAGTCTCATTTCAAAATCAGTTCTTTGTCTTCTTTGTCTGTTTTGTTAGAGAGGGTTTGAGGGTAGTGTGTGGATGTGTATGCACTGAAGCCACCCCTCCTCCACGTCTCTCTAGCTCATCCTTCTCATCACACTGCAGGGGGTCCCCAGCTCCCAAACAGTCTTTGGAGGATAATCATCCTCAGAAATCACTGCAAACAGTACAAATAGTAGCTGCTTATGTCCAATATCAGAGCGAGCAGGAAATCAGGGATCATTTACATCTGCTTAATGGCAAACAAAAGAAAAGAGGTGTGGTTTAGAACTGTTATCATTTTATCTGGGACCACTGGCTGTAGTGCAGTTATAATGTTCATACATAGAGCACATTATTTAAAATTACCCAACCAACCCTAATCCTCAGCTCCTATAAGCAACCACATACAACTAAACTCTAAAACAATCAGACTTCTGGTTTGTGATGTACAGCATTGTGCTTTGTGGATTCTGTTTTTGCAAACCTTTTTGCAAAATCCCCATCCTTAAGGGAGGGGTGTGGTTACACACACACACACACACACACACACACACACACACACACACACACACCCATACTCACCCACCCACACACCCACACACAAAGCACTCACTCAGTGAGGACACCAGTATAGAACATTAGGCTATATAATCTATTTCAGACTTTGAGGAACCCCTATAGAAATCTATAAAACCAGCCTGCACACAAGTACCCAGTGCATTAATTGTGATACCCAGCATCATATGTGAAACCACCCATATCACAATCCAGATGGTTCTGATCACTCATTTGACATGAACTCTTTGTGCACAGTTTATGCACAGCCACACAAAACAAGGCAACTGCTACTGACAAAAACAATATCAGTTGCACTGACCAGTACATAGGATTACACGTAACATTAATAAATGATACATTTTTTGAGATCCCTAAATTAATTGTTTTGAGGTCACTTTTAGGGAAAGTAGGTCTTGCTGGTAACCATTTAACCTCCACAAATGCAGAGCAGCAATTGCAAAGGCTCACCTTTTTGTTTGAGGTGTGATCTTGGGACATGTAAGAGAGTATCTGAGAGTCCTGGGGGCTAAATGTAAACAAATAGGATTGGTAATATAAGCTGGGGCCTGCCTCTTCAGAGCCATAAATAATTCAATAAAATCTTAAACTGAATTCTTAAATGGACAGGAAGCCAATGCAGCAAGGCAAGGATGCTCATATTCTTTTTAGCACATGCAATTAGTGTAGCTCCAGAATGCTGCACCATCTGCAAATGTGTTAAAAGAGAGAGGGTAAGACCTAGGTACGCTGCCCTTGCAGTGCATTTCCAGCAGGGATAGACAGCTAGTTAACACTTTGATACTCCAATAAACCCACAAGTCCTCGCTTGCTTTGCACGCTTTAATGAAGAGGCATCGCTAGTGTAAAACTGAAAAAACACAAACATAATCATATATTAATATATACACGGTAATGGACCAAGGTTATAATAGTTTCAGATTTTACATTATAGTTGCACATTTTCATTAGTTTTTATTTTTTGTTTAATGTGTTCAGCAGTCTTCCTCCAGGTGTTTGTGAGTCCTTATATTGATGCTTTGATTATTATTCCTGATTGTTACTCTCTCACTGATAAATTCAAAAATCGAAAAGTAGATGGGAATGCACAAGAGGACTCAACAGTGCTGAACAGGCCAATCACAATTGTTGCGGGCTGCGTGGACTCGACGTGTAGTTACTTTTCCAGAGAGGTGTACGTCAGGTTATGTCATGCGTTACTGTATCAGTTCAGAGGGGTTTCCTCATGTGGACTTTGAGGTTGGTGGGGGGTTTTCCACACATTTTGCCATCATAATAAGACACTC
This sequence comes from Pterophyllum scalare, assembly GCA_024447675.2. Taxonomy (NCBI): domain Eukaryota; kingdom Metazoa; phylum Chordata; class Actinopteri; order Cichliformes; family Cichlidae; genus Pterophyllum; species Pterophyllum scalare. Next base: position 99,753 of record JAMQGT020013771.1, on the reverse strand, counting down.
GCTTCTATGTCTTGCTATCATACTCAAAGAAATCCCATATGGGACTCTGCTGCTTTTTCCCAACTTTTGCTGTTGTCACTCTTTTGCAGACTGGTGCAGTGAACAGACACACACACATACAGTGTATGGCACTCCCATCTGTAATTGCCAGAGTGGGAAAAAATTATTTCATATCAATCCACAAGGCTTTTAAATAAACTGACAAACACAAAAACGAAGGGCACTTTATCTATAATTTCAGTATGTTTTAGTTTTGTAAACACACAATACAGTTTCAGTTAGTTATCTTTTATCTTTTAATTACCGTTTTTACTTATTTCAGTTAACAAAAATGTTTTTTGCTTTCAGTTTGTTACTTTGTTTGTTTTTGTTGATAATAATCTTGTAATGGACTCTTGATGACCATTACCATATATGCATTACCGTGTATATATCAACGGCACATTATGCATCAGCGTTCTGCAAAGACAGACCATTCCCAACAGTTGACAGGCTAGCTTATCTAGAATAGAGCCTTAAGATTAGCCAAAATAAAACATCAGAAGACTAACTAGGAAACACAGTCAGAGCTAGACAGAAATAATAATAATAAATAAATTACTACATATAAATGTGTCCAAGGCACAAGCACAAGAATGGGCACATTTTAGATCATGTGCTTAGCTGCCTTCACTGTAGCCAACTGCTTCCATAGGGAAGCTACAAATCTGTCCCAGCAAAAACATAAAGGCCCACTATGTGGCAGCCTTGTAAAAATCTGATCATATAATCAAGACTTTAAATTAGACTATTTTTATGAAATACAGCAAACTCCCTGCTTGCCATGATACTATCATGCCACTACAGAAACTAAAGAAAAGTATTTAAGTAGGAAACTGAAACCATTTCTTCATTTTTGTTCACGTTTTCTCAGAAAGTAGGACTACAATTTCTCAACTCTGACAGTTCCTTCCTTTACAATCTTCACCTCCACTTTGTGAATACTCTGGTCACTGCTTGGCAGAGTTTTAACAACCGGTCCCACTTTCCATTCATTCCTGTGAGCTTGGTTGTCCTTGAGTAAGATAACATCTCCCACTTTCATATTTGGTTTTTCTTGTATCCATTTTCTGTGGCTTTGTAGAGTGGACAAGTATTCCCTTTTCCATATTTTGGCAATGTGGCAATGTGATGAGTGTGTGGAATGATCAGAGGATGTTTCTCTTCCACTGAGAGGTCTGCGCTTGATATGCACAGCTCAGCTAATTTATCACAGTACAGAAAAGCATTAGTGAAGGTTGTAAATGATCTTATTGCCTCTAACAATGGACTCATCTCTGTGCTTGTCCTGCTAGACCTCAGTGCAATATTCTATACTATTGACCATAAATTGTTATTACGTTCGAGCATGCCGTAGGTATTAAAGGTACTGAGCTGCAGTGGTTTGAATGGTATTTATCTAATATAATTTAATTTGTATACATACTACTCCCACACTAAGGTTAATTATGGAGTTCTATAATTATGTTTACATTATACATGCTTCCATTAGGTAGTATTATTAGAAGGCATAGCATTTTCATTGCTATGCAGATGATACCCAGCTTTATCTATCCATGAAACCAGATGACACACACCAATTAGTTAAACTGCAGGAATGTCTTAAAGACATAAAGACCTGGATGACCTCAAATTTCCTTCTTCTAAATTCAAATAAATCTGGGTTATTGTATGACCTGCCTATACCTCACAAGCATGTAGAGCCTGTGGCAATGGACCCAGCCAGTAAAGCAGTGGCACAGTGGAAGACTGGATGTGACTACAGATGTAAGAAGACACTTAGTTCACTTCATCCTAAACTCACCTCTGTGCACAGGGACTGTGGCTTGGTGCATGGTGGGTTACAGGAGCGGTCTGCCATTGGTTTGGCTGTTGCCAGACATCCACCTAGGAGCAAAATTCAAAAGGTCAAAACAGAGGTTTGATGTTCTGTTTGTTTCTTAGTTTTATTGTATACAGTATATTTGATTTTCACTTTTCTTAGTATACTTAGTATCTAACTAATCTAAAAGGGGCATTTCATGGCTCATATGACTTTTCTTTTATAGAAAATTATTCTTATGCCAAACACACCAGAGACATTATCAAATGATAATTAGAAATATACAAAGAAGTTAACCCTTTAAAACTGGGTGTTTAACACACAATATGTTTCAAATATCCCGCCGTTCACATACTTCCGACTGCAGTGCATATATATATATATATATATATATATATATATATATATATCCTATGCTGATCAGGAGCCAGGAATACACAAACTAGAAAATGACAAAAGGAAACACACAGGGTGGAAAAACCAGTGACGACTACACAAAAAGAACTGAGGAGGACGCAAATATGCACAAGAGGTAATGAGGGCAGAGTGGAAAACAGCCAGGGAGAACAGATGAATAGAATGACACTAAGGAGATAAGGGGAAACGAAACTGAAAACAATGTATACAGAACAAGGAACTGGCCAAATGAAACAGTCAGCGAGTTAACAGGGAAACAGAAACGCAGACTTGACACAACACAGGAAGGCAGATATACACGGGAAAAAGAAAGATAGAGTCGGCACACCACCAAAATCTCTTGAATGACTTTTAATACAATTGGGGTGGCTGTGGCTCAGGAGGTAGAGCAGGTCATCTACTAATCGGAGGGTTGATGCTTCAATTCCTGGCTGCTCCAGTCAGCATTCCAAAGTATCCTTGGGCAAGATACTGAGCCTTAAGTTACTCTCTGATGCAGCCATCAGAGTATGAATGTGTGTGAATGTTAGCTGTAACTGCAGCTGTGGTGCATGACTTCACTTGGCTTATACATACATATTCAATTCAATTCAATTCAATTTTATTTATATAGCGCCAAATCACAACAAACAGATACATGGCTTTCCATTGGTTTTGATGATTCTGTTCATATTTTATTCAAATAATATATTTCTGATGTAGCCATAGATGATTTTAAGGTTTTGCAGAGGTGTGAGCTATGTAGTATGAATTATATTCCCACTGAGAATAAAATAATGTGAATGATATAGACCATGTGCAACTGACACCGACAGCAGTCAGAGAAAACGCATGTCTGCAAAAACATGGTAATCTGTCAAGGCTCTTGAATATTTATTAGATGGTGTGCTCAGGAGGAGAGCTCAGTATGAATATTCATGAAAAGGAATGCCACTGCCTACAAGGACAACTCTACAAAAAGGAAATAAAATATATGCAGTATGCCAATCAGAGCTGCAAGGGCCAACACATCATCTGGAGTAGCAGACATTTCTTGTTCGTGTATACAATGAGATGAGTATTCTCACCTAACACAAAAATATGAATTGGCTACTTGGAAAAAGCTGAAATACATTAAATATGATGCAATAATTAGAGGAGCTTGAAATGATTATTTCAGATTGTTGAAATAAGAAACAGCTGATTAATGACGTCCTGAAGATCTAGTGAACAATGCCGCAGTGCTGAGATTAACCCCGACATGTGATGGACAATAGGCTTAAATCTTCACTGTGGCATTGCTATGGATTAAAGCACATCTGCTACAGTTTCCTTAAATTCTCTGTCTAGTACTTGTTGTGGGGGAGAGTATTTTAAGTAACCTTATCCACATTATAACCCTGTTCAGCACAGCATACAGTCCTCATGTATCAGAGATGTGTTGTGGTAGCTCAGGAACTCATGGACACCTTCACATTTACATCTGTACTGAAAAACCCAGACTTCCACCTCTTCCAGCTCATCCATGGGACACCGAGGCAGCTGAGAGATATAATCTTTCCTGTGGCTCCTGGGCCTTCCCCAGGACCTCCTCCTGGTAGGAAATGCCCGAAACACCTCACCTAGGAGGCTTCTAGGAGGCTACTTGGAACAAAAGTCCCAGTCAAATGCCCAAACCACCTCAACTAGCTCCTTTCAATGTGGAAGAGCAATGTCTCTACTCCAAGCTACTACTCTGAACTGTTGTTTGGTGCATAGGCACAAACAACAGTCAGGACCCATTTCCCAACATGAAGGTGTGCCTTCCACACTGGCAGTGTGAGTATTGAGAAATTTGAGGATCTGGTTTCAAAGAACAGACTGAACTGAAAAAGAGTAGACTTAAAACATTAAACTAACAAAAAGGTTAGACTCAGGTCAGACTCGTGATCTCGTTGTTACACCTGAGCCATCTCCATCATGAGTAAAATGACTCTATATACAGAGTCATCATAGTCTAGTTCAATTTGATTCAATTCCATTCCGTCTAGCGTCAAATTGCAACAATTCATAAATTGCTAAAAAAAAATCAGACACTTCTTAATTAAAAAAATAGTTCATTCACTTTAGCATAAAAGTTGCTCCTTCTGAAATTTTAAATATATGAAATATATAATGGAATTGTGATCCCACTGTTTATTTAGTAAGCAGTTCTGATTACCTGTGACATTGAGACCGTCGGAACGCTGACACCAGACGTGCCGAGATGAGCCTCTCCATGGTCCAGTTTTCCACTTGTATTCAAAACATTCACCGTCTGCAGAGAGGATGTGATCAGATGTTTTTCTTTTGATTAAACATTTAAATTAATTTAATAAAAAAATATTGTCCTTGATTTTCACCATTTTTATTTATTTGTCGATTAAACTAAAAAATTTTTACTATTAGAACAAGTTACTATCAGCCACCTGTAGATAACAATTAGATAAAAATTAGAAAACAAAACAGTGTCTATGCTGAAATTTCTGGATTTGCTGCAGTTCATATAAAAAAAAAATCCTATGATCAGGACTTTTCTGACCAACCTGTACATGGCCGTGCCTCAAGTTCTTGTTCTGGACACTGTAGCAGGTTCTCTGGATCCTGGGCCACTACAGCTCTCGATCGGACTTGGACGGAACCGAAACCCAGGTCATCCCCATTTATGCAGCTTAGGTGGCATGAACTCCAAACAGTCCAGTCTGTCAAGTAGCATTCTCCTACACAACAGAATACATTTAAGACAACCAAAATGCAACATCACTGTATAGTAGCAAAAATTATATATTTTTTAAATAAATATAAAAGAAGTACATTTAGTGAATCCATAATTAAAGTTCTTAAGACGCTGGTCTTACCACTTGACAAGCGCTACAGTGGTGTATATCACATGACTAGTATGCCCTCAGCCTATGCTTGGCAGTGAGAGATTTAAAAATGTATATTAAATTGTTTCCCTAAATTAATTTTAAATCCCCTCTGCGAATTGCCACCTTATAGATAGATAGAGGGGTTTGTGTGTCCCAGTGATCCCAGGGGCTATGTTGTACAGGGGCTTTTGCCCCCTGGTAGGGTCTCCCAAGACAAATTGGTCCTGAGATGAGAGGACAGACAAAGACCGATTCAGGCGAACCCCATGGAAGAAAGATCAAGGGAACAGTTTACCCTGCCCAGAATAGGGTAAACTATGGGAGAACGAGCCTGAGCTAGTATGTGAGGTTGAGATACTGACTAGGTATAGTCAGAATCACCTCAATTAATTTAATATATATTCATATTAAATTCGATTCATATTAAAAGAAAAAACCAACAATCAGAAGGACCCCCTATGAGCAAGCACTTGGCAACAGTGGAAGGGGAAAAACTCTCTTTTTAACAGCAGGAAACCTTGGGGAGAACCAGGCTCAGGGAGGGGCAGCCATTTGCCATGACTAGTTGGGGCTGACGGGAGACAGACAGGACAAAAGACATGCTGTGGAAGAGAGCCAGAGATGGATAATAACTCATGATTAAATGCAGAGACAGACACAGAAAGTGAAAACTGCTGAATGAAACACTCAGTGCATCATGCAAACCCCACAGCAGACTAGGCCTATTCCAGCATAACTAAGGGATGGTTCACGGCCACCTGATCCAGCCATAACTATAAGCTTCATCAAAAAGGAAGGTTTTAAGCCTAATCTTAAAAATAGAGAGGGTGTCTGTCTCCTGGATCCAAACTGGGAGCTGGTTCCACAGAAGAGGGGCCTGAAACCACTCTACTCTTAAGTATGCTAGGAACCACACGTAAGTCAGCAGTCTGAGAGCAAAGTGCTGTATTGGGGTGATATGGTACTATGAGGTCAGGTAAGAGGTAAGATAAGGTGAGATCTGATTATTCAAGACCTTGTATGAATCAATCAATTCTGGATTTAACAGGGAGCAACTGAAGAGAAGCCAATATGGAAGAAATATGGTCTCTCTTTCTAGTCCCTGACTTTTCAGGGAGCTTTTAGGAGAACCTGATATTAATGAATTATAATAGTCCAGCCTAGAAGTAATAAATGCATAAACCATATTTCTAAGATTTGTAGGGCTGGGTACAATAATGATGGAACAATTAATGACAGTGATTAAACAATAGGTAAAGTTATTATACTTGTGCTTACCAGCAGTACTCTTCAATATGTATCCAACTTTGAAGTCAATATGTTGCATGTTTACTGAGATAACTGAAAGCATGATGGACAGCTGGGCAGACAGACAGATGATGTAAAAGTGATCTTTGTCTCCCTGCCTCTCTGAAGACGAAAGAATAAAACTGATTTTTGAATTTTCCAGTTAGGGTGCACAAAGCTAAGAGTCAGGCTTTGAAATGAAATAAAATTCTGTCTGGGTCTTTGGTTATTTAATAAGCTGGAGTGGAAGATTGGTGCTACTCCTCCTCCTTGGCCTGTGCTTTGCATTCTCACTGTATGACTTGGGGTGTTGATTTAATTAAACTAACATATTCATCCTGTTATAACCAGGTTTCTGTAAGGCAGAACAAATAGACTAGAATCTTTATTATCATTGTACACACAAGTTGCACAACGAAATCTGAAATGCAGTCCTTCCAGGTGCCTCAGACAATAAATAATAAACGTATGAGTGGTAAAAGAATTAATAAAATATAATACACAATAATAAATTTAGCCCATAAGAGCCCACACACATTTCTCTTTCAATGAAAATTTATGCAGAGTTTCAAAAATCTTTTAAACCACAAACTTATTTAAGGAAATTTCCTCAACATGCGAAACTGGGACACTTGTGCCACTGTGGGTTCTTATGGGTCTTATGGGCCACACACACACACACACACACACACACACACACACACACTCAGCACTACCACCCCACATCACTTCCATTTGACAGTACAGAGTTCAGTTCAATAATGTCTCTGCCCAGTGATCAATGAATCAATTGCTGTTCATCTGACCATTGATCAATATGTTGATCAATTACTGGCTGAGCCTCAAAGCATGGCCTGGGCTCTGCAACCAGTCTCAAGGAGAGAGGCTGGACTCCTGTCTGGAGTTGCCCTTGGTGAGATGTGGTGGACAGGGTTGGATATCCTTGAATCCCCTCAGCTTGCTTCCATGTTTTTTGGAGTGTTCACCTTCAGGCTGGGGAATGGGTCCTGACTGTTGTTTGTGCTTATGCACCAAATGACAGTTCAGCGTATTCAGCCTTCTTTGAATTACTGGGTGGGGTACTCAAGGGTGCTTAATCCATGACTCACATGGGCCATGACAGTGACACCTGGAGGGCTGTGATTGGGAGGAACCACCTGCCTGATCTGAACCTGAGTGGTTTTCTGCTATTGGACTTCTGAGCACTGTGCTTGAAATTAAGGATGTAAATGCATGTGGCACAGGGACACCCTCAATCACAAGTCAATGATTGCTTTTGTAAATGTATCATCAGATTTGGCTGCATGTTCTGGACACTCATGTGAAGAAAAGAACTGAGCTGTTAACTGTTCACCACCTAGAGGAGAGTTGGATCAGGTGGTGGGGTAGAATGCTGGACAGACCTGGTGCACCTAAATGTATAGTGAGGGTGTGCTGGGAATGCCTGTCAGAGGGCCCTGACTGCAAGATCTTTAAATCCCATATATGGCATACCTTCAACATGATTCCAAGGTATATTGAGGACAATGAGTCAGAATGGAGCATTTTTCTCACCTCCATTGTTGAGGCTGCTGCACAGAGCTGCAGCTGCAAGATGGTTGGTGCCTGTCTTGGTGGTAAATCCTGAACCAGATGGTGGACACCAAAGTTGAAGGGAGCCATCAAGCTGAAGGATTTCTATCAGGCTTGGTTAGCCTGTGGGACTTCAGAGGCAGCTAATAAGTACTGGCAGGCCAAGCAGAATGCAGTTTGGGCAGTAGCTGAAGTAAAAACTCGGGTGTGGGAGGAGTTCAGTGAGGCCATGGAAAAAGACTTTTGGACTGCATCAAATGGATTCTGGTAAACCATCAGGCAAATCAAGTGGTGAAAGCAGTGCTGAACTCACACAGTGTATAGTTTAAGTGGAACAATGTGGATTTCATCCTGGTCACAGAATGCGGGGCCAGCTCTTTATCCTCTCTAGTCTACATGTGTTTTGTGGACTTGGAAAAGGCATTTGACTGCATCCCTTGGGATATCCTGTGGGGGGTGCCGAGGGGGTGTCAGGTTCATTGTTGTGGGCCATTCAGCCCCTGTACAACTGCAAAAAGAGCTTGGTCTGCATTGCCGGCAATAAAACAGACTTGTTTAAGGTGGATGTTGGACTCTGCCAGGGCTGCCCTTTGTCATTGATTCTGTTCTATGGACAGAATTTTTAGGCATAGCCAAGTGGTGTAATTTCTAGGGATATCCAAGACCGGTGCTCTCAGAATGTTGATCTACGTCCCTTTCCACACCTATGGCCAAGAGCTTTGGATAGTGAACGAGACTACAGATACAAGAGGCAGAAATGAACTTCCTTGAAATGGTATCTGGCCTCTCCCTTAGAGAAAGGTTTAGGAGTGGAGTCATTTGAAAGGGGCTCAGAGCAGCACCGTTACTCCTTCACATTGAAAGAAGGCAGTCAAGGTGCTTCAGGCATCTAACTGTGATGCCTCCAAGAACTTCAACTCTTGGGTGAAGTGTTCTAGGTATGTCCTACCAGGAGGAGGCCCTGGGCAGACCCAGGACATGCCAGAGAGATTATATCTTGTGGTTAGCCATGGTTATTTCCTCAGATAAGCTGGAGGAGGTGGCTGGGGAGAGAGAGACTTGGGTTTCTCTGTTTAGGCTGCTGTTTCTGTTACCTGGATAAGGATTCTGGATAAGTGCAAGAAAATGGATGGATGGATCATTTAAACTTCCAAAGTACAAGTGATTCAAGAAGTGTTAATGGGCTGCTGTTAAAATGTAGTCCACCACATCCACATTATGCTTAGAGTTATTAACCATTTACAAATCATCAGCTGCAACTTCATAGTAGATATTAAGATAACTGCTTAAAAGTAATTTATTAAAGAGTTTTTAAAAAATAATTTAAATCATCATTTAACTGTGGAAAAATATTAGCTAAAGCATATTTAACTGTTTCCCAAACAGAATTCTGACTAAAATGTCAACACATCTTTGTACCTTACAGATTAAGTGGCCACTCACTGGTTGCAGAAACAGCACAACAACCACCTATGTAAACATGGCTGTTTTAACCTCCCTAAACAATCAGTCACTCTATTTTAGTGCTCAAAGTGAAAAGACTCCAAACAGTACTTTAGTCAGTCAGGGTCACATATTTATGAGAACTAAAAAATAAAAATAAATTCTGAACCTTTAAAAGTCTGATCAAACAATCAGAAAGTCAGAAACGCAACAGAAGAAATTTAATAAGAGCAGAATTTCAAATCGAAAAGCAAAACACAGGGCAAAAGGCTCAGGACCACGACACAATGGTAACCAGTAAGAACAAGATCTGAAGGAAGCCTCCTTAACCATGTGGTCCTTGGGAAGCCAATTAGCTTGATTATGGAGTACAGTCTTCCCTCGCTGTATCGTGGTTCACTTATTGTGGCGTCACTGTATCGCAGATTAAAAAAAATCAAATTCTATATTGCAGAGTTTTTGCTATATCGCGGAATTTCGTGGTATATAGGTATTACTATAACTCCCCATAACTATGTTCATCACTCGGCCGAAGAGATCAGTTATGCCTACGCCTTTAGCGGAAATAGAAGTTATGGCCAGATCACGAAGATACTGCACCACGTGATGAAGCACCTGATAAAGAGGTGCCTCCAGAAGCTAATGCTCTTCTTGGCTGTGCAGTACTCTACATTCGTCTCATCGCCATCAGTACTGCACAGGTACATAATTTATCCTCTTCATCATTCAAGTTGTAGTAAGAGAGTGGGAAAGGTTCATGGGAGTGTGGGAAGGGTTTCTAAAGCCTTAAAATAAAGAATAAAATAAATATAATACTGCTAATTCGCAGATTTTCACCTATTGCGGGGGTCTCTGGAACGTAACCCCTGCGATAAGTGAGGGATCTCTGTAATTATATCCAGAACCAGCTCAAGCTGGAGTATTCAATGAAATGTTAGTCTCTACTGAACTCACGCTGCAGCTCTTGCAGCCACAGCCGCAGTTTTTTCAACAGTCTACTAGGAACTGTAATGCTTTGACTAGCATACAAACCCCCATCATCTGTTATCAGCTCTGTAAAAACTTCTGCTAATGTCCCCAGCATCAGTCTTCTTAACTATTAGCATCATTAGTGTTGCATTGTGTGGCACACACTTAGTTTGCTTAGTGCGCTTCATTTTCAGACCATCAGGAGCTAACAGTATGTGCTTCAACACTTGTGCTTTTGTTGTTATTGTGAGAACCTGGAACTGTGAATATGTTGTCTAATCACTTTAATGTTGAATGTCTAATCAGTAGACAATGTCAGCATCAACACTGTACAACTGAAGCCCCAATTTAGTCAAGAATTGTTCGCTCTTTACTCATTCTTTTTTCTTTTTTAACTTTTATGCCTCACCAGTTGTATGTGTGTTGCTGCAGTCTGATGAGGTTCTCCACTGGCTTAGTCAAAGTCAGGCTTAGATTAAGTAGTGTATTTGACACACCACTCAAAGTATTTCACTAGCATGATTGTGTCTTGTTTTCTTTTAGTGGTGAAAACACAGAAATTAATGCTGCCTTTTCCTTTTTGTCCACATTGTTGGAGACAATTTTCTTGTTTGACTAAATGTTATTGTAATCGTTGATGAATAATCTCTATAAGCCTTTTGCTATTTGTGTTCGCAGTCATTGTTCCACAAGGACAATAAAATGCACTGGCTAAACAGACAGATATAAGTATAGCAGCAAACACGTTAGAAGTACTGAGTCATCTGATTCAAACTACAACATCCTGAAACTCCTGAGAGGGAAAGAACTTCTTTCTCTGACATCATGGCCTCAGAGTAGCAGTAGAAAGATCATACATGCCTACATTTGATTAGGAGAAATGCTAATTATTCCCTAGAGTCGGCAGGGCCAAAAACAATAACTTCAGCTTGGTTTGAAATTGCAAGTTGAAAAGGTTTTTTTTAAGATATGCCTGTAATGAATCTGATTTGTTTCATCTGCTTTCATAGATAAAATGGGTATCACTTTAACTGGGTATCATCTGCGTAGTAACATAAATATAAACGTAGCATTAAAAAGTAAGGAAATTTGTGTTTGGTCAATTATTTCTTTGTCGTAACAATGCTTTTTGGAAATAAATCTTATTTATATTGGAACACCTGCTTATTGCCCCGTACGTAGTGCCACACTTGTGAGGAAAATGCACTGATGGGTTGAGCAGCAGAGTGAGTATGTGACTAGTACCCATGAAAAACTTTGCCAGTGCCAAAAAACTTATTCTGCTTTTCCATACCCTATTAGTATTATGTTTATATTTAATATTGAAGTGCATTTATTGTAACTCTTCTTGGGTTTGGGTCTAACAGATGAGATTACTGGTAAAGAAGGCTGTTGGATTCTTTTTCATGGCAGTATGTGAGTAACTTACCTGGACAGGGTACAGTGCAGGTTTCCTGCAGAACCATATGTGTGTCTCCATCCACTGAGGGATCCAGATCTCCACACAGCTCATCATCCACCAGACTACCATCCTGCCCACCTGACCCGTCTGACACAAAGCACGACATGTTCCTGAATCTCAGACCTTCTCCACACCTCGCTCCCTAATGGAAGAGGAAGCAGAAATACAATTCAACTTATATGATTAAATTCAGAGTTGTATTCTCTTTTGTCATATCATTAGCATATATTATCAGAGCATTAATAGCCTGAAATCCTCCACATTGTGTACTCTCCACTTCAGAGAAATACAGCCAAAGTGTACAAGGGTACTAAACATCCAGGAATATGAATCATGTTGCACATCTTTGAAGGGAAACACATATGCCAAATTTCATGGCTCAACTTCTAGTGCTTTTAGAGTCTATAGACTGTTATTTTACTGGATCATTTCTTAGTTTCTCCCTGTACGCCCTTGATTGCGCTGTCCCATGTTTTCTTTTTTTTTTTTGTAGCTATTTTTATGCTTCATCTTTCCCTAACAAAATACACAATAAAATAGAAACATGCATCCATTTTCTTCCACTTAACCTTTTCAGGGTCATGGGGGGGGGGGCTAGGCCCTGTCCCAGCTGTTATAGGGCAAGATGCAGGGTACAGCCTGAACAGGTCTCCAGATTGTCACAGGGCTAACACAGAGAGACAGACAAACACTCACACTCATATCTCTGGCCAATTTAGAATCATTAACCTAACCCCACTAACTGCATGTCTTTGGACTGTGGGAGGAAACCGGAGTACCCGGAGAGAACCCAAACAGACACAGGCAGAACATGCAAACCCCACACAGAGAGGTCCCAGCCCGGGACCTTCTTGCTGTGAGGCAACAGTTCTAACCACAGTGCTGCCGTAAAATAGAAACAATGATTACTTATATGTTTGAAAAAATGAAATGTATTCTTATGTATATATATATATATATATATATATATATATATATATATATATATATATATATATATATATATATATATATGTATATATATATATATATATATATATATATATATATATAGAGAGAGAGAGAGAGAGAGAGAGAGAGAGAGAGAAAAAATCACTACCAAATTAATCAGGTCACAGCCATAACTTTGCCATATTATGTTATGGCAGTTACTCTTTTAGTAGTGAGATTTTTATCTCATTCTTAACATAACTCGATGCAATGCTAGGCTAAAAATGACTAGTAATCACAGATTTGAAAATATGTTCATGAATAAAAACATCACTAAAAACAAAAACATTTAGTTACAGTGTCTTAAAAAAGAAAGATTCAAATTTTCAGACTCTGCAATACAACTTCTCAAAAATGGTAATGCTTCTTTACATTACAGTATACGGCCATTAGAGAGAGGAAGTCTGTCTTTATTTGGTGAAAATTTGGGGTATGTGGCTGGAAAAAAGCTCCCTCCATGGACCATACCTCTCCTTGATTTGCTAGTGACATGAAAACATGGGACAGCTTTTTTGACATATGCTTCTTGAATTCACGACAAAACCACAGAATCAATTTGAATATTTAGTTCCCTTTAAAAAAACACACACACACAACAGTGTATCTCTGTATGTGTGTGTGTTGGGGGGTCATATTTTTTTCCTTTCTTTTTCAGTTGTTATGTGTTTTTTATATGTATATGTGCAGCAGTTGGTGAACCATTGTATGTTCCTACCTGTGCTCTGTGCCTTCATTTTCTCCCCTTTTCCTTTTTTTCCATTCTTGCTCCTTTCTTCCTGCATTTCCCTCCTGGCTCATATTACACATGCACCTACACTGATCATGTTCTAAATGTCAGGGCTCGCTAAATATAGTGAAATGGCAAGTGTCACTGGCAGTATCCTCTGAAAACTTGGTGATGTCGTGACAGTGTGAATTTGACAGTCTCCTCCATTTTTGATTATCCTTTTTCAGTATTGCCACGATGGTTTAATATAGCTTTAATGATTTTAAACAATGTTTCGTTTTGTTTTTTTGCCAAATGTCTTGAACAGTTCTAAATACCTGTGCATACAAAGGAAAACTGAACTAAGTCTTTCACTACCCTGGCAACTTGATTCTAATGCACAAGAGAAAGAAGGCTGATTGACCTCAGACTTGCACTCAGACCAGGCGCTGTATCTCCAACTGTAGCAGGGCTTCACCAGGCAGGGCTTCCACTGTTCCATCTGGGATGGACATGGCCTCCCGTCACCCTGCAGAGCTTGGATCACTGTCCGTCTCCTCCACAGTTTGCCTGTAAAATGAACAATAAAAAGGACAAAAATTTAGACCACTTCAAGTATTAATGCTTGGATAAAATAATTACTATACACATAAAGGCAGCATGATGATGACAGGCTCCTGTCCCACCTCACTCTAAAAACAAATGTTGATCTTTTGTCTTCAATGTTTTCTGAGACTTATTTACGTATTTGTTTAATAAACAGAAAGCCTGCACCATATACTGAGTTGTGGAGTTTGCACATCTGTTAAAGATGAAGGATCAAATGACATATGTCAAGCTGCACTGTGGGAAATGTAGGAGCAGTGCTTTTGGTACTGGGTCCATACAAGCCACTAAATGTCTGTTGCGTCATTTTTTACCATCTGGGGGTTCCACATTATGGGGAACAGAAATACAAATTTTTGGAATACCTTAGATGTTGTTTTTCTCTTGTGTTGAAATCTAGGAATTTTATTCATTTGCAATGAGCAGTTCCCAACTGAACGTGGTTTTCAGTTGTTTATTTAGTCAACACTAAGTAACCGATGATAGATGCAAGGTCTACAGTATGGATTAAGCCCTTTATGGAAATATTGCCTGCTCTTTGTATGGTCTTTACCTTACAATATAAAATGCCTTGAGGTGCCTGGTGTGTTCTGGTGCTATATAAATAAATAGAATTTAATTTACATTAAAAAAAACAGAGACAGAGAAGTGTTCCTTCCTTGCTCACTAAACAATAACTGAAGACAAGTAGACTGAGGGGGTGCTCTCACACACACTACAACACAACACAACAGCGTAGTCAGTTAAACTGCATCATAATATTGACTTCCACTTCCACATGATTTGTACTCAAGTTTTCTCTTTCTAGGAAATAGTGTTTTCCTTTTTTCTGTCCCACAGCAATGGTTTTAGTTCCATACTCAGTTATCTGATGTACTCTATGGTGCCATTTTGGTGCATCATCACACTCCCTAAAGCAATTTTGAATATTCATATTTCTTTGTTGTGTTGAAATTAAACAAGCAACTGGGAATATGGGGAGAAGGTTATAAATGGCTTTTACCAAATTCACTGTGCATTTAACAAAGAGCCCTAGAGGAGCAATTAACTGCTGTATCAAAGGAAGTACATGTGTTTTTTCCACATTGAACCACATAAAACCAGCATTACTATTTCACAAAAGGCACAGATTAGAAAATGTTTATGGAGTCAATAAATGTAGAAGTGTTTGATCGCCTGCAAAAAAAAAGTTTATTCACAAAGGACCTTTGCAAAGAGCTCAATAGCATTAATTTATAAAGAATTTAAAAAAAACTAGAAGAGAAAATTTATAACAAAAGGGGCAACATGCAGGATAAATAGATAAAATAAAAACTAGGAAAGAAAACCGATACATTCTACTTAAAATTAATAATTAATAATTGTGACTGGTTCACTTCCAGTTCTTCTCTGGGTTTGTGTATTCGCATACCTGCCAGTCCACAAGTGTGAGAGCATTCAGACCATGGTGACCAGTCAGATAACTGGCAATTCACAGGGCATTCCACAACACAGGACGCATTCATTTGCCACTTTCTCTCCAGACCCAGCTGCAAAGAAATGTCATGAGAATTTTATGGACTCACCCAGAAGCATTTGCAAAGGCTTCAAAGACAAAGGGTGATACACATCTTACCTCATTGCAGAAGTTGAGGTCTACAGATTTACCATCACTGCGCACACAGTCCAGCATGCGGGTTTTGATTCCATTTCCACACACTGCTTTGTCACTAAGCTGACAGGTACTCCAGTCTGCAGAGACACATGTAATCAGTAAAAGGTGAGTGCAACCCTCTCTCTGTACTGTAAATCCTGCTGTATCAGAAATGAAACCCAGGGCCTTCCTGCTGTGAGATTACTGTGTTAAGCACTTCACCATGCCATGTCTTTAAACTCATTTTAATTAAAGACAGAGTTTAATTGATTTGCATTATGTTTTCATTAACATTACACAAAATGTCCCTTATTTTGGGGGAGGGCAAAGTTGTAGACTCAGCAGTTCAAGGCTGACCAGTGATGTTGTAGGAGTAGTGGAAGCAGTTCCTGTTGAGTTTGCATGGCTCTGTCTCTTTAATTGGAGGACACTCCTTCTCCTCTTCTGGCTGGCGGAGCGAGTAAGCAGTCCTCACCCGAGTGCTGTTCTCACTACAGAGCTGAGAAGCAGAAGGAAGGATTCTGACTGTTATATATGAGCACACATTAAAAGCATAGGACATCGAGCTTTTTTTAAATGCTTTTATTTCCTCTTTACTGAAAGAATTTTGATAAAAATAAACACCAAATTTCAAGCTAAAACTGTGGGGTGTGATGCATTGCATAAATGCAAAAACATTTGTACAGTAACATGGGTGTAATAAAGATAATATAGTCTAAAATGTAAATAAAGCATAAGTAAGGAGATAACAGAGCGTCACAGTTCAGGGTTTAGTAAAGTGAGTAAATAGGTCATGCCTGTCTCAAAGAGCAAAGCGATATGTCCAAACTATGACATACTGTAGAACCTGTGATTTCACAGGCATGAGATTTATTCAAGAGTGTTAAAATATAACTATATTAGAAAATAATTTTGATACAGAAAGACTCACATTAGAGCCCAACATCAAAATGTAAGAACAAAGGAGACATTTGATATACTATAACTGGTTCTAGGTAGCAGAAAATTTGTTTTTATGTGGATATCTCACATAGTTTTATAAAGATATCATAATTGCTTGAGGCAATTCTGAGATGGCCAGGAGGGAATTCTTTTTACAGTTTTGACTCATGTTATATGCATGTACAATCTTACTTACCACCAAGGTGCATTTTGATGCACATTGCATCTTATGAACACAAAGGCCCGGATGACCTGTAATTTTTTTTCTATATTCAGACAAAACTGAAATTATTGTGTCTAACGAAGCACTTGGTGTTAACTTGCTGTCCTCTGGTACTACTCTAGGACAGCACTACAAATCTCAAGTACGGTGCTCTTTCATCCGATCAGTATTGCCAAAATGAAAAGCATCCTATCTCACAGCAATACTAAAAATTAATTTCATGCACGTGTAACTTCTTGGCCGGACTGTTGTAATTTCTTATGAAGTTGTCGTAAACGCCTCCTTAAAAGCCTTCAATTGATCTAAAATGCAGTGAGAGTGACTAGAGCAAGAGTTTATATTTCTTTCACATTAGCTTCTCTCACTGGCTCACTGTTAATTACAGAATTCAACCTAAACTCCTTCACATACAAAGCCCTGAATGATCAGGTCTAATCCACAATTTCCTAATCTTAAGCCTCTGGGGTCCCCATCACTAACTCTAACTGTAACTCTATCCCTAGGCAATCACACTATTGTTCTAATTAAACAGGTAACCCAAGTCCTGGCAATAAGGGAACAGAAAAAAGAAAAAAAAGATCTGACACACACCAAAACTATTCACATTTTTTTCAAAAATGTAAGTTGCTGCCTCATCATGATATCCCAAAAGAACACTTTGCTCTATGAGCAAAACTTACTTAGTGTTCACGGAGAGCCTTCAGCTCTCTACCTCTTCTGTCGACCCAGCTCAGATTGGATTTTTTTGAGAGGTTTGGATTTCTTATTAAGCCTATAATTAGAATGGGATTAGGTGACCCTGAATCATCCTTTGGTTATGCAGCATGCCACTTATGCATCTTATTATTGTTTTGTCCTGTTTTGCTCTTAGTGGTCACTCCATACTGGCCTTTTTTCTTTTCTCTTCCCTTCACCCTTAACTGGTCACTGCAGATTGCTGCACCTCCTTGAGTCTGGTTCTTCCAGAGATCTCCCGTTAAAAAGGAATTATTCATTCCCATCAACTGCCAAGTGCTTGATCACAGAGAATCATTTGATCATTGGGGTTCTCTGCACTGACCTGCTCTTGATGTAGCTTTCACTTGGTATTAGTGGTACTGAATCACTTCCTGTTAGAACACACAGTACTGTTTTCTGTAGCTTAATCTGTGTAGTTTATAAAAAGTACACACCTTTTGTAATAAACTTTTTGTAATAAACTATTGTAATTCATTATTATCAAGTTGTTCTAAAGGCTCCCTCTAAAGCCTCCAGCTGATCCAAAATACAGCAGTAAGAATACTGATAGGGACTCAAAGCAGGGACCATATTACTTTCATACTGGCTTCTCTTCAATTTTTCTCTGTTAAATCCAAAATTTTATATAAAATCCTTATTCTCACATGCAAGGTCTTGAATAGACCTCAGAGTATCAGATCACCTCAACAGAGCACTTTGCTCTGAGACTAATGCCTTACTTGTGGTTCCTAGGATACTTAAGAGTAGAATGGAGGCAGAGCCTTCAGCTTTCAGCTGGATTGGTCCTTAAATTTCCACAAAATTTAAGAGACTGTAATCAGTGTATAGTATCAATTTTACTAAATTTCTGTGATAGCAATTTAGTCAGTTAAGAGGTTGTTAATCGGTTTTAGCTGCATTGGCGCTAATAAAATTATCAAAAGGTGCACTAGGTGAGGACCAATGAGACATCCCCCAAAACAGGAATGTTTTTTTTTTCCACTGGTGTTGCATTTGGCTAGCATCAGTGTCACTACTGGTAACATGAGTTGATTTCTGGCCCCTACAGAGGTTGCATGGGTAGTCCAACTTCTCCAGGATGGCATGTCAATATGTGCCATTGCCAGAAGGTTTGCTGTGTCTCCCAGCACAGTCTCAAGATCATGGAGGAGACAGGCCTTATAAAATTAGATTGTGGGCTGGATGTGGCCTGCGGTCCTTGAGTCTGACACGCGTTCTAAAGTATATAAAGCAGAATTCTTACCAGTGGACATGGGCTCCAGGCTCCCCAGTCCAAAAACACACAGTCCTCTGGGCAGGGCAGCCGGCTCTTGCGGGCCCCCAGAGGCATCTCCTCTGGGTCACACAAGTAGTCCTCTACCTGTTCAGAGGGCCCATCTATAGTGTTAAGCATGCACCTGGTCACAAAAGGTTGAAGTAAGAGTTAGTTTCACAGCATTCCTTCAGCAACACCCCAACATCTGAACAAGTTTTCAGTCATCTTTAACAACTAAAGTGGTTTTTTTTAAAGATAATTACATGTAGTCTAATAGTCTGTCCCCTTTTAAAGCTAAATATCTGAATATTAAACCAGCTGTATATCCTGGTCAAGACATCATGCACTATTATCTTTTTTTAAATTTAATAACTGGCTTCAAAAATTTCATGAAACAACAGTGGTTTTCCTTCCAACTTTTCCTTCCAAACCAATTTCAGTACAAACAAATTTGTCTGTCTGTCTGTCACTAAAGTTTATCCTCCAAAAGGAAGGATATCACCAGTTTAAAACTCTACAGAGAGCTCAGAAACACTGATATAAATCAGTGTTTCTCAAACTGCGGGGTCCGTTAGCACAGTGACTGGTGAAACTCTCTACCATCACTGTCTGCTGTGTACACACAGCCATCATGCTGCCATTTCACCACCACATAAATGCAACAGAAGAAAGTTTCAGCATGTATGAACACAATTTTTTTCATCTTACTTGACATTTCGGGTCTGAACACCTTCACCACAGTTGTCCTTCAGGTCCACATTGATGACTTTCCATACACTCCAAGGCTCCGCCACCCACACATACTGTCCACAGTCACTGAGACAAGGCACCACCTCATAGACCTGATGCACAGGCAAACACCACAGTCACCCAAGAGGAAATATGAAAAAAACTGGGAATTTTGAATTGATCAACACGATTCAGAAGTTTAACGATTATTTACTTGCAATAAAAGCCCAATAAAATAAATAAATAAAATAAAAGCCCTCACTAAGTACAAACCAAAACATATTTTATGAAATAATGCCAAAAATGATTATTACAAAAAGCAGCAGCCTACTTACTTGAGCCTGTAAATGGAGTCCATTCATCAAAGAAGAGAAAGAAACAACAGAAAACAGCATTGTTCAAGTTACTGTACACACAAAAATAGCTATTGAGCTGGAATATTTTATTCAACATTAAATAACACAGTTTAAGTTCGCCTTCACTTACCTGGTTGACGTGGTCCAATTTAGGGCAAGGCCTGCCACCATTGTACGGCTTTTCTCTGAGCCACTTGGAGCGAACTTTGACCCCACTGCCACATGACTTGCTACACCGGGACCAGTTGGACCACTCGCTCAGTTTGCAGTCGGATGGACAGGGAATAATGCAGGCTTCCTCAATGTACCCTGTAACCAGTCGCACAAGTGTACAGCATTCAAAGCAAGATTTTTAATGAGAAACAAAGAAGTTCGCACACCAGAGCACTTAATCTCATCTTAACTGTACACAGTTGTGAGAAGATCAAAGGCAGAATAGATTTTAATGTCTGGTTTTATGATCTGATATTTACTAAAATTAGAACTCTAAGTGAAACCACTGGCACTGCTGCCAGTAAAGAGCCAGAGAGCATTGTTGTTACTCAAACAATGCTCTCTGGCAGAGCCAATGACACAGGTCAAATCAAACAGAAAGCAAGCAGCAGCATTTACTCTGAGCAGGAGATCTTATTCCAGCTGGTTACCATCAAGCAGTCTCATACTGGGAGGAAAGCTTTGAAGTGAGGCTGGATTTCTCAGTGAGCAAACATCAATTCCCCTGAGTGATTTAATGTGTTCTGTATTTTTACCAGAGCTAAAATCCAGGATCCAGTGACCCTGTGACTTTTAATTCATTGTTCTGTGTTTACTGGAATATACAGTGGATTGTTAATACACCTCACTACAAAGTGGACTGGCATGTTTGGACTGCAGGCAGCAGATGGGTCAAAAGGCAATCACCCTAAGTCTTCTATAAATATCATCTAAGAGGACTATATTTGTAGAAGACTGTTGGATTTAAAACCAGGTTTCTATGTATTTCAGTGAGGTTACATAAAGTGCATTCTTCTAGGTCATTTAAGTGCACACTTTTTGCACAGATTCTACAGATACAGCTAAACATAACTAGTATTATCCAACTGTGTCCCCACTGCAAAATCCAGAATTCTAGATTTTTTTAAGTCCTCATGTACACGCATGGGTGACAAATTCATTAATGATTTGCAGATCTATCCAAATTCTGCAATTTTATTCTCGTGGACTTTCAGCTTTCCAACCTCTACTCTGTAATGCTGCCATTTGGTCCTCAAACCTGTTAAAATGCAAACTGATTTTCAAAAGCTACCAAAGCCAAATTACTTCCACACCAACAGTGGCAAAAGCACGGGTACTGTCAGTAAAAAAGGTGGCATTGGTGAAGTGTTGGGCCACCGAGTGTCACCGTAACGGTTTTAATGTGCCTAAATTGTCCAAGTGTCTAGAACTCTATAGAGGAAAGAACACCATTCCTCTAAAAGATAATTCCTTAGGTGCTGAACTGTGCTGAATCTTACCACATGAGACCACTTTCAAAAGTTTGAATTAAATTTTTCATAATTTGTTTGGTTTTTTTTTCTTATATTGAGCAGCTCAGTGGAGTTCTACTCTGACCCCACTATAATATCCCTTTCTATTTGACTTACTGTCTATAAACTGTTTGATCATCCTCCTTTGACATTCTTTATCACTTAAAGGTAAGTTTATTATAATTTTTTTTAATTAATATTGCATGAATGCAAGAGTATCAGTCATCAGATGTGCTGTCAATCAAAATATTAGATTCTATTTACTGTTGTTTTAAATGCAGATGTTGTTTTATCTACTGTTCCTGAAACAGCAGCCATTTAACCCTTTAACACCAAACCTGTCGTTGGCAACAGAACGTATTTCAAATATCCTGCTTTCTGCGGACTTCCAGCAACAACGACCGTAATAACCCCATGTTTTCCTTGACTTTTCATTGACATTTTTCTTCAGAGGGCTAAGCGGTGGTTAGTATTCTTGCCTCACAGTAAGAAGGTTCGAATCCACCACTGGGACCTTTCTGTGTTTGCATGTCCTCCCCGTGTTTGTGTGGGTTTTTTCAAGGTACTCTGGTTTGCTTCCACAGTCGAAAGACATGGAGTTAGGTTAACTGGTGATTGTAAATTGGCTGTGTGAATGGTTGTCTCTCTCTCCATGTTAGCCATCTGACAGGCTGGTGACTTGTCGAGGGTGTGCCATGTCTCCTGCCCTTTGACAACTGGGACCCCCCCCCCACACACACACACACACACACTGTCTGATATGATCTAAGCTTCTATGACAAATTAATACCACAGGCTGTCTCTATGACAACCAAGACACTTTGTACATATTCACTAATTGAAGTCTTAAGAATTTTGTGCCTTTTAGAATAATCAGCCTATCAGAGATGCAACTATATATTGCAGCTAACTGAGATCTCCAACATTCAGCTGTAACCCTGTCAAGGAGAGAGCAGAAGCAGCAGAAGACTCTAGAGGGAAAACTTAATGTATTGAAAAGTTGGCATCAGACTCGGTTATTCAGTCATAAATTACTCACCGTGGCTGTTGCAGCGAGAAGTCTCCACTATGCGGTTGTCCTGGTCATAGCACACCATGGCTTGGTAGCGGTATCCTTGGCCGCACTCTTTGACATCACCTTGTACCTTAATGCCAAGTTGACCCTCCACCTGACCACCCTCGGGAAGGATACAGTCTGACCAGTTTCCCACTGGCTGGGCATTATATTTATTACACGGGCAGTACTGGGTCTCGCTTAGGGGATATAGCTGGTTGTTCTTACACTGGTCATGCTTTCTGCTTCTCCCTGCAGAAACAGGAGAAAATAACTGTTATCATCTGTGAGGTTTTTTCCACTTTATGATGGTGAGGGATTCCATGTGGTAATCTTCACACACAGAAAAGTAAAAACTAACATAATATTTGTTTAAGATCCAGTGGGCTAATTCTAAAGGTTGATTTATTCTGGAAGTTTGCCACTCACCCACTAGCATCCTCTTGCGGGTTCTGACGCCCACGCAGTCTGCTGTGCAGGAAGAAAACTTGGACCAGCTGCTGAGTTGACAATCCTCCTGGCAGGGCACCTGACAGGGCTGGGTGAGAGGCGGCATAGAGCTAGCAAACTCAAGACAAGCTTCAATGTTTGCTTGCCCACCATCCTGCTTTCGGCATGAAACAGCTAAAGGAGGGGACAAAAGGGAATGATGGAATTCTGCATTCTGCATTTTCTGGGTAATGGTACAAGATCTGTATAAATGATAACAATGTGAAATAGTAAAAGATGATAGACTAGATGCTCATATTTACGCTCTACCTTACAACAGTAAGCTGTATCTAAGTACTATCCCTCCAGCTGTCACAGAAAAATAGTAGAAAGTAGAATACAACATTATTAAAACTGTCATTATTTCAGGATATATGTTTACTTCTGTTTGGTATCTGCAACATCTATATATTTACAAATTATAGACACACATATCCATGGTAAACATTGGAAGTAAGGACTGTAAACTCATTATACCTTATGCACTCTGTATGAGTGAGTGGGTGAATAGTAAAAGGGTTGTATTGAACTGTCTCTCAAGCTCAGAGCATACCAGGAAATGAGCATTGGAAACTGATATTGGCCTCTGTCCAAGAGACTTTAAGAGGAATTTTCTATGCACTAATGCCAGTGACAAATTTAAAGGACCAGTACCTATAATTAGTACTTAAGCAATAGTCATCTTAATACAGTGCCTTGCGAAAGTATTCGGCCCCCTTGAACTTTTCAACCTTTTGCCACATTTCAGGCTTCAAACATAAAGATATAAAATTTTAAATTTTTGTGAAGAATCAACAACAAGTGGGACACAATCGTGAAGTGGAATGAAATTTATTGGATGTGTCAAACTTTTTTAACAAATAAAAAACTGAAAAGTGGGGCGTGCAATATTTTTATATATATGGATTTTTTTTAACCACTTATGGACCTTGATTTCCTACATGACAATGAACCATTCTGAACAATGTCAGGGGTGTAATTAAAGTTGTCTTCACCTCGAACCTGCAGGCCTGGCCCACAGGTCTCCTGAGCTCCAGGACTTTCCTGCCGAACAGGCCATGGAACCAGCTGACATCTTCGCCACTTATGGGTTTTCCATCTGTCAAAAAGATATAAGAAGAGGTGTCTTGAATGAGTAATTTACTGGTGTATTTTCTGAATGGATTATAGAGAGAGCTTATATTTGGCCATAACGAGGCAATATATTCAGTGCTGCAGGGAGTTAATACTGACCAAAAAATCTCCCCATTGAAATCCAAGCTCAGCTTATGTTCAAGAACGAATTAAATCAATTGGGCTTTGAAGTCGATTCAGGTCTCAAATTAGGCAGAATCTGCCATGTTCATTTGGTTTGAAAAGGTGGATATATTTTAGATTCAGGTATTATTTTTATTTTTTAAACTTGTGAAGAATGCTGTTGGTTACTAGGAACTTGTCTATCATGAACATGACATGAACAGAAACTGTACTAGGCTGGTTTAAATTAGGTACCATTTGATAAGGTTAATTTATCATGTTATCAATGACTGTTCCACACACTTTTCCACCTAAACATAATAAAGCTTATGCAAAAGTTCAATAAGGAAGATCTGTATTCACTCCTCTTACTGCTTTCCTGGGTGTTTGGCTGCTAGTTTATTGTTCACATAACTTCTACTTTCCCATGCTGCAGGGTTGAGATGTTGCGATCAGATGAAAGGCTTGGCTACTGAAGAATATTCCATTTCTTTGACTATAGAAACTCTTGGATTGCTCTTGCAGTATGCTTTTGGGTCATTATCTGCACTCCCCTCCAGAAGTATTGAAGCAGTGAAACTAATCCAATTATTTTTGCTGTAGACTGAAAACATTTGGGTTTGACATTAAAAGCTTATATTTCCAGGTATTTACATCTGGATCTGATACACAGTTCAGAAGATAGCACCTTTTGTCTGAACCCATCCATTGTTCTTGTGAGCAAAAGTATTAGAAAACATGACTGACAGCTGTGTTTTGTTGCCTAGATGTGACATTGTTTATTCAAACAATAAACAGCACTGATTGTGTACCCTCAGTTTCAGATTTCGGTTTGGCCTGTGCAGACTGTGCATCTATAGTTAGTGGAGTAACCAACATGAAAACCAGAGAGCTGTCTATGGGTGAAAAACAAGCAGCTGTGAAGTGGCGAGAAGATGGAAAGTCAATCAGAGCCATTGCACAAACATTGGCCATAACCAGTACAACTGTTTGGGATCCTCTGAAGAAGAAAGTCATTACTGGTGTACTAAGTAACAGGTAGACCACATAAAACAACAGCGTAAAGAAAGTGATGTAAAGAAAGACCACTAACAGCTGTTAGTGACATCAGAAACAAGCTCCAGAGGGCAGGAGTGAAGGTATCACAATCTACTGTTTGCAGAAGACTTCATGAACAAAAGTACAGAGGCCTCCCCAGAAGAAAGAAGAAGAAATAGAGACAAGTGTCGGAAATTTTGGGACAAAGTTTTATGGACTGATGAGACAGAAAATAACTTTATCAAGCTGAGAGAAAAGCTAAAGTCTGGAGAAAGAAAGGATCTGCTCATGATCCCATATATACAAGCTTATCTGTGAAACACAGTGGAGGTAATGTCATGGCTTGGGCTTGCATGGCTTTTTTCCAGGACAGGCACATTATTCTTCATTGATGATGTCATGCATGATGGCAGAAGTACAATGAACTCAGAAGTCTACAGAAACATTTTGTCTGTCAATTTAAAGAAAGATGCAGCCAAACTGACTGGGAGATCCTACATCATGCAGCAAAATAAGGACCGAAAACACACCAAACTTAAAAAGGAGTTCATCAGGGGCAAGAAGTGGTCCACTACTAGTCTAAAACGTTCCGTTTTAGAAAACGTTCCATTTTAGACTGGCCTATTCAATCTCCAGACTTAAACCCTATTGAAGTCAAACCCGAACTCAGCTGAAATGAACAAAGTAGTGGATGGTCTCCTTCGTCCAGCATAATGAAGACTCAAAGCAGCTCTTCTGGGTAAGGAAGTGATCAGGTTCAAGGGTGGTTTGCCACCTCCTTCAAAAAGGTCACAATGCTAATGCATCAACAGAGAACATGGCTACAAGGCTAGTTAGCTGCACTAGGTCAGCTTAGTTAATCTCACCAAGAAACACTCCCAGAGCAGTTATTAATTAATCTGTTTCCTTCTGTGTTTTTTATTCATTATAGCCATTGAATACTGGCATTTATTGATTTTAAGGCAGTAAAATATAAAGCTCGAGGTTTTAAGAGTCCATGAAAATGACATTTGCTTTGGGATTCTCCTTGAAAAAGGAGTTGGCAAGCCACTCCTGAACCTGATTACCTTCTTACTATGAGGAGCTGTTTTGAGTTTTCACTGTGCCAGAGGAGCCAGTGAGAGCCATGCCCTTTGCTTTTAGCTGAGTTCACCTGCATGAACGCACAGCAACAAACAATTTAACTCATTTGTTTAATTCAGGAGAACTTTAGAACCAAACCTGACTTGACGCTGGTTTGTCTGACTAAAGCTAGCTAACTGATACCCCCGACTACAACTGATTACAAACCAGAGGAATGAACTAAAGAAATGCCAAACTTTTACACGGTTTCCACTAGCCCGTAAAATCTAACCTTCTTAAAAGTGCAGGCAGTGCAGGTTTGAGTCCTGACCTGTCGCCCCTTGCTGTGTGTCTTACCCCATCTCTCCTCCCACTTTCCTGTCTTTCCACACTGTCGAATAAAGCCGCTATGGCCAAAAATTAAACAAAAAAGTATGTGTTTTGCCTGATAAATTCAAATCAAGTTTTAATATTAAAGCCAGATTCTCATTTCTTGGTGGACTGTAAGCCAGCCTGCCACTCACTAGGTTTAGATGTGGTAGACTTGAAAGCACGTGCATGCTATACCCCTCCCTCCGCTTAAATTTACTTACTGGATACATCCCTGCAAAATAAAGCCTTATTTGCGGGCCGTATTACCCTTGGTGAGAATGGGGTTGACTTCACATTTTGCAGATCATGCCAAAGTCACTACAGCACATCACCAGCTTGATGTTTTTTTCATAATAATAATAATCTTTACATCTATACATAAGTTTTTTTTTTCAATCAATGGGCACCCTGCTCTTAAACCAGAGCCAGAGAAATTTTCCTGCATTATCAGGTGACCCCTTGTGGCAAGGAAGCAGCCTAAAGTTACTTTTATCAGTTAAATATGGATACGCCGTGTGTGGTGTTTACACTTGTTTCTGGAGCTCGGTGATTTATTCAGTCTTGTTTAGGTAAAACCTTATTCATATTTATTTTAAATGATGAAGCTTCAATAGATTTAAGTGAAGTATCCTGTCACTCCAGCTGCTCAGTATATCTCTTTCTCTCTTAAACCTTCCTATGAAATCAGACTCTGGTCTTACATTTCAGTATTCTGTAAATGTTATGTTTACATCGCGCAATAAATATTTGTATGTCGTGTATCACTTTGTCCTTTGTCAGTTTCCTTTTTCTGTTCTAAAGATAGCAGAGCTGTCTTGAGGTCCTGCTGACCTTTCAGTTTCATTTAGAAATGCTTTGTAAGGTATAGATAGTCCTCACTTTAGATGAGGTCACACAAAATATTTAACAACTAGTAACTGCCTGAATTAACCATGCATTACAAGATGAAATAAATATTATAAAACCCCTATTAAAACACTCACAAACAACTAGTTCATTTCATAATCTGTACATGTGTAAATGATCATCTAAATAATTTGTTAATCATTTACTGAGATGTTCAAAATGATACCATGAACCATTAAGAGCTGCTAAATAACTTATTTGTACTTGATGTATTTATTTGGAAATTGTTAATCCATCATTTATGAAGTGTAAAAATGCTGTCATTAAACACATTGTATATGAGCTTATTAAGCAAGACTAAACATTTATATCCATGTTTATAAATTAAATACTAAAGCACATAAAGATAATTTCTCCATTTCTTGGGGAGGAATTAATTTTGCCGCGTTGGAGTCGTTTTTGATTAGTGATCCCTCACCTAACGCGGGGGTTACATTCCAGAGATCCCTGCGAAGTCCACGAAGTACTGTAGCAGCATTATAGTTATTTTATTATTTATATATTTAAGGCTTTATAAACCCTTCCCACACTCCTCTAAACCTTTCCCACTCTCTTACTACAACTTGAATGATGAAGATGATGAATTATGCAGCTGTGCAGTACTGATGACGATGAGATGAACATACAGTGCTGCACAGCCAAGAAGAGCATTGCAGCTCTTCTAAAGGCACCACTTCATCAGGCCCTTCATCAGATGGTGCAGTATCGTCGCCCTCAGCCGTAACTTCTATTTCCACTAAAGGCGTAACTGATCTCTTCGTCCAAGTGATGAACAGTTATGGGAAGTTAAATAAATACCTATAAACCACAAAATCCCACAATGTAGAGAAAGCTTCGCAATACAGAATTATATCTATATATTTTTTTTAAATCCGCGACACAATGAAGCCGCAATAAGTGAATCGCGGGACGACTGTATATCAGTTTAAAAGCTTACATAGGAAACCATTCTGTCAGACTGGCATACAGTATGGTCATAATTTGAAAATCTCAAGGTGATGCTGAAAGACTTTGTCATGTGTTTCTTACTTCTAGGTTATACTATTGTACTATGGTGATGTCCAAGCAGCTCTGGCTCTAATTCAAAAGTAGAATGGGAGACAGAGCCTTTGGCTAACAGAGCCTTTAGTACTGGACAGAGTCTTCCAGTTGGACACTCTCTCTACTCTCAGTTATCTTGAAATGGGTGGCAGTGACGCAGTGGGTAGGTGCTCACCTGGCAACCGTCTGAGCGTGTGCTGTCATTGTGTCCCTGGGCAAGACACTTAATCCATATTGCCTAAGTGTGAATGTGGTTGGAGGGGCTGTAGGTGAGAATTGGCAGCCATGCTTCTGTCAGACTGCCCCAGGGCAGCTGTGGCTACATTAGTAGCTTACCAACACCAAGTATGATTGAGGTGTGAATGAATGGTGCACAGAATTGTAAAGTGCTTTGAGTACCGTGAAAAGCACCATATAAGTCAAAGGCATTATTATTATTGAAATGACTTGTATAATAATTTAGGCTGTGTGAATACAATTGAAATTCATGTGTGAAAGTGTTTTTGTTGAACAGGACCCATACCTGTACCCGTCACAGACAGAGGGAGCCTCACAGTCTCTTTCCTGGGTCAGCACCTCAGGGCAGTCCTGTCCCCATTTGCCGGCAATTGGATGATAATCCGTTTCCTGTACTGCTTCTTCTTAATGCTACCACCTAAGGGAAGCCACAAGAGAACACATTTATGTAAATTAATTGTAGCAGTTTAAATATAGCAAACTGAACTTCTAAACTGAAGGAAAGAGACTAAGCTGCTTTTGTTCACATACCTTAGTTTCCAATATGTCCAGAATCTTTAAAAATATCTTTTAAAGAAGACATGTCTTTTGTGTTCTCTGAGAATTGCTTTATTGAATGTGCAAATGTAGAGCAAATGTGATAGCCTTGCTAGCCTACCTTAGTATCCTTGCTTCATTTTTCATCTATTTGCTCACCCTCTGCAGGAAGAGAGCATTTTGAGAGGAGGCTAATAATTGAGTAAGGTCTTAAATAACATCCCCATCATCTGCTCTGTGGTATCGGATACACCTCCACAGTAAAGAGACTTAGAAGAAGTCCACTTCTGTATCAGATTACAGCTCCTAGTGATTCCATTTGGAGGGTAATTTATTAAGGACTGAAATGCTTTTGTGTTAGTAAAAGCAAGCACCTCATAAGCCTGACGCACACTTCAACATGACAGAGGGATCTGGGGATGTAACCACCAACGGTGGATTATCACTGGATTATCAACTCTGTCAAAACTTGTTTTAGAAAGAAGGAAGACACACTGAAACTGTGCGTAGGTCCAAGATGACAGAATGATTAAAGATCTTGAGGAAGAAAACAATAACTTGACTGTCACAATTCTATTTCCACATTGCTTTCCATCTCCACAGCAGTGTTAATTTTGACAGCAAATTTCAATTTAGTTTTAGTCACAGTCTTTTGACGTAAATGTAATTTAGTTTTAGTCATAATTTAGTCATCTGAACAGTTTTAGTTTTATTCGATGAGTTATCGTAAGATTATAGTCGACTAAATCTACAGTCGACTAAAATAGAAAGGGTGTAAAATGTAAATGCTTTTTCTTCAGTTCCCTTGAATTAGTCATTATACGCACTTACACAAAATTTATTAAAAGTTATGGAATATTATTAATAATATTAACCTTAGCGTTTCACCTGCTTCCCACACAGCTGATCATTAACACCACCTTACTGAAATAATACAAGCGTTTTACAGCAGGACACGCTCTGAAAGGTACAGGGCAGTGTTCGGGACTAAGATTAGGAAAGGCTAATCCACCGCGGTGTGGTGATTTTCTCTAAACACAAACCCTAAACTTGGAAAAACACTTTAACCTGCATGACATTGCCTTTGCATGGAGATCTGGGTGACTGGTTTGCAGATGTCGTTTAAGATTTGTCGTGTTTTTACCCGAGCTAGTCGCCCCACATGGTTTACACATCGTTTTGTTTGTCACAACGTCAAAGGACAAATGTGTCCATACATCGGCTCTTCTCTTTCTCCCTGCTGACATTGTTTACATAACTTAGTTCTGTCAGAAGTAACGACAAATTACAGGCTAGTTTGTCCTTCCCATGTTCCCAGGTTAAATCAGTTCTAATTAGATGAGCACTGACAAAAGTGTCAATTAATTTCGTCAGCGTTTTATCCTTTTAGGTAGTTTTTACTTAGTTATCATCTCGTTTTTCGTCATGAAAAAAGGGTTGTTGACAAAAACTATGACGACAATATTTCATCAACGAAATTAACAATGCTCCATAGGCATCTAACCTTGGGAAAGGATGTTGGAATTTTGCTGGAAACACTAAATATGATTTCATTTATTAGACATGTCACAACAAATGCCAGAGAACTGGAATATTGGATTTTGTTTTTCAGAGGAACATGATGCTGGAGCTAAAATAATGATGAACATATTTTGTATGCTTTATTACTGGGGTGACAGTCATACACAAGCACATGTTTTTGACACTGTGTGTGTGGTCTTTGTAACTCGTAAAAAGCATTGCTGTATGCACTGAAGCTACTACCTGTTCGACACGTTGATGGACAGGGGCTCCAATCACTGTATGGGGTGACAATACAGTCTCTCTTGCACGGCAGTAAACAGGGCCTGACGGTGTCTGGGCGAACACTCTCTGGGCACCTAAAAGTACATCATGACACGTCACACACAGAAAACCCTTGAAAATCTGATGGAGATGTGCTGGATCAGAGCTGCAGTAAACACACTGCCAGTTACACTTGGGGCTCCATTTCTGACTTTAGTACAGAATCTTTTTTTGCCACACATTACATGTGTGTGAACTGGAGACACATTTCCACTCTACAAATATATTATTTAGTTTTGTTGTTTTTTTATGATTTAGTGCTTCACTGGGGTTAATTAGGGGTTATAAGAAAACAGACCTCAAATACACAAACAGTATCCATTGTTTGTTCAAACTCCTCAGTGCAATATGTATGATACTGATGTTTCTAACTGCAATGAACATGAAATCAGCTGGGCCCAGAATTCCCATAGCAGATAAAAAAAACAAAACAAAACAAGGAATAAATAAATTTAAAATAAAGCAATTTTACAAACAAAGAAATATACATAAAACGATTCAACGCTATAATTGCAATACTTGACACCTTGCACATCTTTTCTGGTATATTACATGTTATGTTTAGGGTGTTATGCTACAATGTTTCCTAATGCCACTTTGTGTTCACTGGTGTCAGTCCTCACGTCCTGGCCACAGTTGGTGCTCTTAATGAGAGCTCTCAACTGATGTGTGTGCCCCAAGGCAGTGGGCTCACTACTGAGCATGCTACAGTAGATTTAGCTGTAAGCACAGGAATAAAGAGCAGGATTAATTTCCATACACAGCATGGGGGCTGGTGTGGTTTTCCTAAGTAGTACGGCTCTGCTGCAAAAATGATGCTCCTGTTCTGCTGAATAAATAAATAGATAATTCATGCCCATAGCAGATGCCTCTGGGGGAGAAAAGGAAGCCCACATGGTTAAAACAGTTGGCCAGCAGCTCATCAGCCCATCAGTTGACACCAGCAACAACATACTAACCAGGAGATTAAACAGCACAATGTGGCATTGGCAAGTTTGCAAGCAAAACAGAGGCTGCCTTTTGCTTCTGTAAATTAAAGCATTAATAACACTGATAATTACGTCAGTACTTTTATCAGTAAAAGTATCATTCACTGACAGTCTGCACTATCTACTCAAAAACAGCACTATATATATATATATATATATATATATATATATATATATATATATATATATATATATATATATATATATATATATATATATATTATTAGAGTTGAAAGTGCTTTTGAGTCTGTGACAGTGCTTCATATGATTGCTCTGTAATACACTTTTCTTTGTTTGTTATCCACTCATCCATCCATCCATCCTATCCACAGATGAAGCCATCAATAAGCATAAAACCAATAAGAAATACTGAAAAAATCTGAGATGTGAAAGATAAAGCTTTAGATCCAGGGAATTACATATTAATGCTTCTGCTTTCCCCAAGCGTTATTTAATTTATTGTGCCTTACAGAAACCTGGTTACAGCAGTATGAATATGTTAGTTTAAATGAATTAACACCCCTGAATCATACTGTCAGAACAAGTCAAGGAAGAGGAGTAGCAGCAATCTTCCACTAAAACTTATTAATTAACCAAAGACCCAGACAAAGTTTTAATTCTTTTGAAAGCCTGACTCTTAGCCTTGTCCACCCTAATTGGAAAATTCAAAAATCGGTTCTATCATCCACCTGGTCCTTACTCTGAGTTTCTGTCTGATTTCTCAGACTTTTTATCTGATTTAGTGCTCAGTTCAGATAAAATAATTACAGTGGGTGATTTTAACATCCATGTAGATGCTGAATTTAGATGCATTTAAGCTATTATTAGATTCATTTGGCTTCTCTCAAAATGTAAATAAGCCTACCCACCATTTTAATCATACTCTGGATCTTGTTCTGACATTTCAAAGACATATCTTTACTTTCAGCTACTTTCAGCAGTACTGACATTTATTTAGACTCTTAGTTAACTTTAGTAGTTTCTTCCTCCAAACCATCAACATGTCTATTAGACCCTATTCCTACTGCTCAAAGAAGTCCTGCCATTAATTAATGCTCTAATCTTAAATATGATCACTCAATCTTTATTAATGGACTATGTACCACAGGCTTTTAAGGTGACTGTAATTAAACCATTAGTTAAAAAACTATCACTGACCCAGCTGTCTTAATTAATTATAGACTAATCTCCAACCTTCCATTTCTCTCAAAAGTTACTGAAAGACTAGTTGTAAAAAAGCTAACTGATCATCTGCAGAAGACTGATTTATTGGCCAAGGCCCAGCTGTATACACACAAGCCAATACACACAGACCACATACCCACAGGTCACTCACACACTCACATACACACACACCCATATACCAATCATACAAAGACACACCCATCCTCATCAGCCCCTCCTACGAGGCCTTCTAATGGCCTCTGACAGTGACCTCATCTCTGTGCTTGTCCTAATAGACCTGCGTTCAATACTGTTGCCCATAATAATTTATTACAGAGATTAGAGCATGCCATGGTACTGTGCTGTGCTGCAGTTTGAGACTGCAATTTGTTGACTGCTAATTTAGAAGATCTTCACTTAGCCTGGAAAAATTATTTGTTGCTCTATAAAAAAAAAGTCATCCATATTGCTAGGACATCTTACTATTCATCACTGAAGCCAAATGACATTCATCAATTAGTTAAACTGCAGGAATGTCTTAAAGACATAAAGGCCTGGGTGTCCTCTAATTTCCTGCTTCTAAATTCAGGTAAAACTGAAGTTATTGTACTAGCCCTACTAATCTTAGGAACATGATGTCTAACCAGATACTTGCACTGGATGGCATTACCTTGGCCTCCAGTAACACTGTGAGGAATCTTGGAGTAATTTTTGACCAAAAAAAGTGCTTCATTGCACATTAAACAAATATGTGCAAAGCATATGTGCAATAGCTCTAAAATGAGAAACATCCTGTAGAGACAGGATGTTTCTAATTGATGCTGAAAAGCTAATTCATGCATTTATTACTTCTAGGTTGGACTATTGTAATTCATTATTATCAGGCTGTCCTAAAAGCTCCCTGAAAAGCCTTCAGCTGATCCAAAATGCTGCAGCTAGAGTACTGACAGGGACTAGAAAGAGAGAGCATATTTCTCCCATATTGGCTTCTCTGCATTGTCTCTCTGTTAAATCTAGAATAGAATGAATTTAAATTCCTTCTTCTTACATATAAGGCCTTGAATCATCATTATTTTAAAGACCTCATAGTACTGCATCACCCCAATAGAGCGTAGAATGGGAAGCAGAGCCTTCAGCTTTCAGGCCCCTCTTCTGTGGAACCAGCTCCCAGTTTGGATTCAAGAGACAGACACCTTCTCTATTTTTAAGATTAGGCTTAAAACTTTCCATTTTGATAAAGATTACATTAAGGCTGGAGAAGGTGACCCTGAACCATCCCTTATTTATGCTGCATTAGGCCTAGTCAACTGGGGGGTTCCCATGATGCATTGAGTGTTTCTTTTTATTCACCTTTTTATTCTGTTTATACCCCATTCTGCATTTAATCATTAGTTATAATCAATCTATATAAATAAAATGTATATAGATTAAAATTTTGATTTTAATTGAATTGAACTGATATCAGCTGGTCCTTCATTATTATATATTTACCTTCAGTGCTCTAAAGCAATGACCCTTTCCATCCATTGTTCTAGTCTAAATAATGTTATTAATATTAAGTATTTAAATACTTGAGTAATGATAGATACTTGCATGATAGTGCTACTACAATGAATTGCATTTGATTAGTTTCTCTACTCACATCATGTTCAAAAGAAAAAGAAAATTCTCCTACCAATGAATCATTAAAATATTGGGTGGCTGTGCTTTAGGAGGTAAAGCAGGTCATCTACTAATTGGAAGGTTGGTGCTTCGATCCCTGGCTGCTCCAGTCTGCATGCCAAGACATCCTGGGGCAAGATACTGGACCCCAAGTTGCTCCCGATGTGTTCAGAGTGTGATTGTGTGAGTGTTAGATAGAAAGCACTTAGATGTAAAAAGTGCTTGTATGAATGTGTGGGTGAATGAAGACGGGTTCTATGAAGCGCTTTGAGTGCTCAAGTAGTGTAGAAAAGTGCTTTATAAGAACCAGTCCATTTACCATATTGATTCTTCTGTACATTTTCTGTGTGTGATGTCATTCTATATGACTGCCAATGAGAAACTGTTCATTTGCCCAGACTGTTTAATAAACTAATTGGATAACAATTGTTATAGAACAGATATATAAATATTAGATAAATCAATATTTTCTTTAAACCAAGCAGCTTTCCTGGGGATAATAGACTGATCAATTTCAGTGTGTGTTGAACCAAAAACTGAAATGAGGTAAATGGAAGTACTCATTCCACTCTGCTGTAGTTGGTGCTCCTATCTCTAAACCTGGTCTGATATTGTTTGTTGTACATGTTGTACTATTTAGCCAGATTCACCTATCTATTTCATCTGCAGAAAAATCCGAAAGCATGTTTACTCAGAATGCCAGTTCACACAGTCCAGTGGCATTGGTGAGTACACTGATGCATGTTGCAGTCTCATCATAAGTGAGAGAACTGACAATCAAAACATAATAATAACATAAAAAGGTGAAAAAGTCCCAGATTAAGCTTATATAGCTACATATTTTTGCATTTTTTTCCCCACCTTTTGTAGTGAGAATGAACTGGAACGGTTTCATGTCCTTTCAACTCTCACAAGAGATGTGCAGTACTGTATTTAGTCATACCTAATGCCCAAATATGATGAATTATAGGAAATCTTACTTTTTGGGAGGAACCTGGCCCACATTCACCCGGACACACATGACTTTCCGGGTTTGCATCCCCACAGAACAAGAAACATCATCCCCACGTGTACGGCCCACAGATGTGTTGGCTGATGGAATGGAAGAGTCCTCTATGCACTGCCCCCAAGGACCAGTTTGCCAGTGGTACACAGTACAGGGATGGTCATTGCAGCTCCTCACCTCCTGCAGAGCACTGGTGTTGGGACACTGGATTCCGCCTGAGGAGCAATGGAACAGTGTGGTACTGTTGTCAATGTTATAGTAGTGCTGCTGACAAAAGAAAAAAAAATGACCAGAATAGGATGTTGGAAATGCTCTAGATCAGGGTTGGCCAATTAATTTTCAGGGAGGTCACAAGAGAAACTGAGGAGTGTTGTGCTTGGTCGCACCAATGATCTGAACTCATTTCTGTTCCATATTAATTTTATTTCTTCATAAACTGCTACTGGTTACAAATAGGCAATGGAAATATGAACTATAAATAGTATTGTCAACAGTTCCAAAACCATTCCAAACAAAATGTGCATGTTCATGCAAAATTTTAAAGAA
Source organism: Pterophyllum scalare (assembly GCA_024447675.2). NCBI lineage: Eukaryota > Metazoa > Chordata > Actinopteri > Cichliformes > Cichlidae > Pterophyllum > Pterophyllum scalare. The sequence continues at coordinate 63,008 of JAMQGT020013771.1, read as the reverse complement.
TTTAATTTTATACAAAGTTCTACTGGTATTTTTCTTGCAGTTTAATTACTTAATCTGCAGTTTTGTTATTTTACCACCATCACCAATATTAGCTGCATGCACCTATGAATGCATAACAGCAGAGACTAGTGACGTGTCTAGTACTCTTTTTGGCACTACTTAAATTCACTTCCATTCAGCAATGGCTCCATTGTTTACACTTGGGAGCACTGAGTAACACAAGAGTAACTCCCGTGGATATGCTAGAGATCCTCATGGATATAAGGAGAAGAAAGAGAGGCTGCGGAGCTGAAGTAAAGTGCCAGGAAAAGAAGAGACGGTATAAAACTTCTGTACCATCTGTCATCATGGGAAATGTAAGATCTCTCTCCAATAAGATGGAGGTGCTAACAGCACTAACCAGACTGCAGAGGATATACTGTGAGTGTAGGAAAACAGGAGAGCAAAAGAGAGTCATAAAATGAAAGGTGGAAGAATTGTAATATTTGATGTTGTGACCCATGTCACATTTACAGCACGTCAAACTTCCAAAGTAAATGGAACACAGCATTATCATAATAATTGTGTACATCTACTGTCAGCCAGTGTGCCTTAGGGTCATTTAATACTTGCCATGACTGCAGATGACAAAGCTGATGTTAAAGTGATGTCATGTCTGCTGGCACTAGCTGCTGTTCCTGCAGGTCGTGCACCTTTCAGTTTTGGTAACCTGCCTCATTGTGCCACTGCTGCCACAGCTGGGTTAAAGCAATACAAGGGTACATTTGTTTTCAACTCAACTCAGCTTGTCTCAACTTCTATTATCAATTGCTGCCAAATGTACAGGACAGACGCAGAAATGAAATTATGTTTCTCATGACCCACAGAGTACAAGGAAGTGTTATGCAGACAGAGGCATTTGAAGATAGAGGATTTGATAGGAATGCAGAGGGAGCTGAAAAGAGAAATCAGGAAGGGAAAGGACACCTACAAGAGAAAACTGGGAGTGTCTTCAGGGGAATAATGCTAGGGAGGTCTGGAGGGGTCTGAAAACAATCTCAGGCCACGGTAAAGCCAGCAGAAGGTGCCCAGGATCTGGATACAGGGAGTGAGCAAACCAAGTAAATGTTGTTTTAGCAGCTCTCTCCCTTCATTTCCCATCCATCAGAATGATGCTTCATTAAAATCCCGTAGCGTCCTTCTACCCACACTCTCCAGAATGGCAGAACATGTAAGAAATGTGCTGAGGAAGATGAAAGTGAGGAAGGCTAAAGCTTGTTCAATGCTTGAGTGGGGGTAACACGAAAGCAGTGTGGTACCTCAGAGAGTGTTTGTTGTCGATAAATGTAGTGAACAAAATGTGGCACAATTGGTCTGTGGGCTTCTCTCGCTCGTGGTGTTGTTGGTTCATCAGCCATCAAAAGAGCAAAATTATAACATACAAAGAGCTGAAGTGAAACGGAGTGTTAAGAACAATGAAGAGTGTCCACTGCAGCTACAGCCAGCATTTTATGCAGTATTTTATTTTATTTTATATTTTTTTTGCACTTCTCCGCTGTCACTCCCTTCTCTGTTTAGGCACGGTTATTAATCAGCATTCAACACCTAGGCCATCCCCATCCAGTGATATTCAGTTGGGATTTTGGAGGACTGCATGGGAGCACATTTGCAATGGGTGAAAACCCCTCTCCTTTTGCTGTCCAAATGGAAATGCATGATATGTGAAATGTGAACATAGGACACATTTGCATGGTATTAGCTCCAGACTGCTCAGGGACTACACAGACCAACTCTTCAGGGTCATTCTATATATCTTTAATCTTAGCCTCTCGGTCCCAATCCTGTGAAAGACCTCCTGTGTGGCTCCCATCCCCAAGACTGCGCACCCCAGGGAACCTGATGAAGTGCCTGGAAAGGATTGTACTCAACCAGTTTCAGCACTTGGTGAGCTGGGAGCTGTGCCATGTCGGTTGCATATCGGTTGATTATTGGCATTGGAGATCCAATCATTTTCTTGCTCCATCAGTCCCTTTCTCACCTGGAGAACAATGGGGCACTGTAAGACTCATGCTCGTGACTTTTCCAATGCTTTCAACACAATACAGCCATTACTGCTAAGGGAGAAGCTGGAAGGAGTGTGGTGTGGATCACCACCTAAGTGCATGGATCACTGACTACCTTACTAATAGACTGCAGAATATTAGACTTTATGACTGTGTCTGATGTGGTAGTCTGCAGTATGGAGCTCCAGAATGTGCACTTCTCTTCCCATTCCTTTTAATGCTCTGCTCACTGGACTTCAGATACAATATAGAGAGTTGTCACCACCAGAAGTTCTCTGGTGACTTAGTCATTGTTGGGTGTATATTGGCTGAGAATGAACTAGAATACAGGGAGGTTATTACCAACTTTGTTGAATGGTGTGGAAAGATTGATCTTCAAATGAATGGCAGTAAGACAAAGGAAATGATGATTTGACTTCTGCTGCAAAGTGACAGCAGTTAATATTCAAGGAGTGGAGACAGTCTAAGTGTTCATCTCAGTAAAGAACTGGACTGGTCATATAATACAGATGTCTGTACAAGAAGCACCAAAGTCATCTCCATTTACTGAGGAGACTGAAGCCCAGTGTGTACAGGACATTGTTAACAACATTCTACAACACTGTGGTAGCATCTGCAGTCCTCTGTGCAGTGGTCTTCTGGGGATGCGGGAGCTCACAGAGGAACAGGAAGAGACTGAACAAGCTGGTCAGAAATGCTGGCTCTGTCATGGGTTTCTCCTTGGACCCCATTGAGGAGGTGGGTGAGAGGAGAATATTGGCTAAACTTGCATCCATCCTGGTGAATTTGTTTTACCCTCTTCATGAGACAGTGAGAGCATTAGGCAGGTCCTTCAGCAGCAGATTGCAGGTCCTTCATTCCATCTGTCATATGACTTTACAGTACAGTCAATTTAAAGTAATGCATTACCATAATATGGTCTAAATTTTTCAAAAGACTTGTACGTCTATTATTTCTGTGCAATATTTCAACTCTGTATATGTGCAATATCGCTTAAGAAATTAAAACCACGATATGTTACATGAGTGAGTACTTTAAATATATACAATCTGTACAAAACTGTGCTTTGCAAGTTTAACTTGGACTTTTTCCTGATGTTGTGAGCAAAAAACCCCGGCTTGAGTGTTTCCAATGGGTCATCATGACTATGTGAAGCTTAGTTGGTGACAAGGAACAAGTAAGACTCGACACTAAACCCCAAACATCATGGATCTAAATATATGTAAAATTCATTTTTTCACAAAGCATATGTGCAACAAGACAACCAATAGAAGCACAAAAGCACATGTGGTGGAATTGCAATTTAATGCCTTGCAGCCAAAGACAGCTAGACAGCTAGATTTTCACTTTAGGCTGAGACATTTAGATTGTGTTTCAAGTTGATCTGGTTACACTTTTTAACAGATCCTAAATGTGTTTTCAGGCCTAAAAATTTCACATGGCTATCTCCTGTGCTTAATGGTAAATGAAAAACATGCTGTTAAAAAAAAGACTAAAGATTAAGAATGCATATTGTCAGCCACCCCTGTATCTTGGACTTCCATTGTATGAAATTAAAAAATTACATTCATTAAATATAGGTGTGAAAGTGAGTGTGAATGGTTGTCCGTCTCTGTGTGTTAGCCATGTGGCAGGCTGGCAATAACTTATGGATTAAATATCCATAAGTTACTGCTTAAAAGACCTAGCTGACTCTGAGAGGCTCAGGTGGGAGGCACATAGAAATTTTTCATGGACTACTTATCTATACTTCAGTTTCACCAGTGTGCTGCTTTGTTCTCATCATACAGTTCCTACCTTCTCCTGCGTTATAGGCAAGGATGGAACGGGCTCTGGTCTGCTTGCCCTCTGTGTTTTTTCCAGAGCAGGTGTGGGAGCAGAGAGACCAGGGGGTCCAGGGGCTCAAGGCACAGTCCTTGGAGCAAGGCACCTCGCAAATAAATGGCATAGGAAGGATGGCATCCCGGCAGAGTTGTCTGTCCAAATATTCACCTGGGTGAATACAGAGTTAAGGTAGTAAGATATCATAAAATAAAAATAAAAATAATTAAATTAAACAGGGCTAACCATGCAACATCACATTTCCATCAAGAAGTCAGCACAAAGGTTGAAGGTCAGATGCATCCGTACAGCGGTGGATAGTGTGAGACACTTCCCAGAATAAAATGTTGGTTCATGGACTAAAACAGGCTTTAAAATAAAGACTGCACATGCCTCTCTGCAGCTTCTTGTTTACTTTCATACCCTCCCCCAGACACAAGAGATTAAGTGAGACTGAGCAAGACAGGTCCCAGCAAATAACATGACTTCTGAGTTCACCATTTGTATTTGTTTGTTGTGTTGTGTTTGGCTAAGTGTGTCCAAAAGTTTCCTGAATGTCTGGAAGAATGACCACCAAAGGTGTTCAATTTTGCTGTGTCATCAACTGCAGGAATAACATCAAGACTTTCATTGACCCCAGGAAGAGTCAGAATGACTCAGAATGATTCAAATCCAGTAGCTAGCCAGGTCTCTGTAGCTTGTGCAGACCAAGGGTAACTTAGCCACCATTAGCTTCCCCCCAACAGATTGCATTGAGCAGCTGGGAAATCAGGCCAGCTAAGAGACAAGAGATTAATTAATCTCTTGTCTTGCCACTACTCCACCGACTTCTGGCGGCACACCTGCCGAGGAATAAACCATGGTATTTAGTGGCTGTGTTTTGAGAAGCTAGTGATACCAGCAACCATAGTTGATTTTCTTCCAGGGGCAAGGTGACATAGAAGTAAATCTGAAACTGCTGGCTAAGGATGAACATAGATTTGGCACACTAATAACTCGTGTCAGCAGTAATGACATCTAGAGTCCATTCAGAGGTCTCTAAAGTTAATGAATCGGTATGTTAAATTGCCAAAATCTGTTTTATTTATTTATTCATTCATTTTTGTATTAATTTATTTGGAACACCTGTAGTATTATGTATTATGTCACACACACTTCTTCAGATCATTAACAACTTTTTCCTTTATTTTATTTTCCCCGATTCCTGCCGACAGAGAAAAGGAAAAAATTGAACTGAATGAATCGTTTACAGTTTTGAAAGTTGGAACTAATGTGTGTGTATGTTTGGGCTAATTATAAACACTGGTGTTTAGCAGCTTTAAGTAGACAAACAAATAAGGTGGAATCTCGTTTCGGTCAGTACATTTTGGTGACATCACAGGCCTAGCTGCTTGGTCTTCTTTAATCTCTTGTCTCTGAATGGCTCTTCCTCACTGAGGTCTCATAGGAGCTTGTTACATCGCACGTGAGAAGTTAACTGGAAGGTTAGTTGCAACTCCAAACCCCAGTCATTGAAGCAATGGGAAGGTGTGGGCTAACAAAAGCCACAACTTAGCCATAGGAAAAAAACAGACAGGGCCAACCAAAAGAAAGAGGTTTCGGATCGGCCCAAGTAACAAAAAACGTACAGTCAGCAGTGTCAGCAGTGCCTGTGTGATGATCACAGCCAGAAACAGGCAGTTTGTCACAGTTGCATACAGTGAGGAGAGAAGAAAAACAAAGAAGAGAGGAACAGTCTGGACAAACACTCACATAAAACAGAACAGATTGTTCTATTGCTGCTGTGAAGTTTTTTCCTTTTACAATTTTTGAATGTTTTAAAATGTTGAAAAAGGAAAAAATTACTAATATTTCAATCATGACATCATTCTCGTGTGGACAAAAATATAATGCATAATATAATACAAGGTTATTCTTAACCGAGATGACAAAAGTGGCATAAAAATACACCGATTCTAATACAGGTCATTTCTGACCCACGTATGGAACAGTGTAGGGTTAAGTCACTCATGCATTTAAGGGTTGATCACACTCTGGATCTTGTTCTGATACACGGCATAGAAACTGAACATTTAACAGTATTCACTGAAAGCTCTCTTTTGCATGATCGTTTCAGAATAACATTTAAATTTACAATAAATAAATTTCATTACAATCGATCCAAGATTCGTTTCTTTCTGAAAGTGTAGTACCACAGGGCAGAGCAGCTACCTAAACTGTACTCAGAACCCACAGAAGTCAGTTATCTCATTAATAGTATTACATACTATGACTCCGGATACTGTGGCTCCTCTGAAAACAGTCTAAAATCAAAAGTGCTCGACTCCTTGGTATAACTCACAAATGCACAGTTTAACGCAGATAACCAATATGCTGGAAACTATTCATCACTGAAGCCAGATGACACTCATCAATTAGTTAAACTGCAGGAATATCTTAAGGACATAAAGGCCTGGATCTCCTCTAATTTCATGCTTGTAAATTCAGATAAACGCAAAGTTATTGTACTCAGCCCCAGGTGAGTATAGAAGAAAACAGTCAGTGCATTATGGAAAGCCCCCCAGCTGCCTAGGCCTATTGCAGAGTGACTAAGAGAAAGTTCAGGGTCGCTCCATAGTATCATGTTTTGTCTATATAATGCTCTATAACAAGTTATCCTTTGCATGGAATAACCTGATTACATTCTGTGAACTGGTGGGTAGATAAGTTATTCCTATAAATGATTCTATGCTTGTTATTATTCTTTGTCAAATACCATGCAGACTGCTTCTGTATTCTGTACTGCTGTTTGACCCAAAGATAAATTAAACCCTCATAAAGAAAACCTGTTTCTGCAGCTCAATTTATTTCAGATTTCTTTAACAGTTTGGTGTCAGAAAAGTGGGATCCCTTGGCTGAGTCTGGTGTGATATGGTGGTGACTGATCACTCTGGAAGGCAGACTTTCCAGCTTCTAACCTCGCATAGTTGAGAGATGAGAGGGCTGACTGTTTGCACCCCAGACCATCTCCACTGGGATTTCTAGGAATGGACCATGTTGTCCTTAAACAGTGAAAGATCTGAAATAAATTGTCATAATGTGAGAGGGGGCAGGAAAATGACTGGAGGTTATTACAGGGTAGAGTAAACCCTGTGTTCTGGGACATGGAATTATTTTCAAAGAGTCAAAATGAGGACAAGATCCCCCTCGCTGTATTGACTGCCCCGCCAAATCGTGGCAAAAACCCGTTTGGATTTACGGTGATGATTACATCTAGAATAGAGATCAAGCAGAATAAAAGATTAGATAGAGAAACTGGACATTTGTGAACAAGGGAAGCAAGTCTGCTAAAGAAAACCCCAACCCAAATGAAGTGGTAGATTTCATGTCTCCAAATGTGATTTATATGAAAGGAAAATATGGAGTTTGAGCTATCAGTGTTATGCATGACTGGGTTTCCGCAGTTGGAAGAGAAAAACGATATACAGTACAAAGTAAAAGAGACAGAAGCTAAAAACAGACAACAAAAAGGATGAGGACTGAAACGGAAATATCTTCACACAGAAATGCTTTTTTGTATCCTTCCTCAGTGTGTCAGAGAGGATCCACAACCTCAACTACGCCTTTCCAGTGGCTACATCTGCTCGACCTCCACCTTCACTGCCACCATATAGCAGAGATGGACACCATGTAGCACAGGCAGACTCTTCTTGTCACTCAGTACAGATTACAGCATGTTTACCAACAGGGGTTTCACACGAACAAGCTGATTAATCAGATATCTCGGCCACATCAACCTTCTCTCTCCTATAACCTACAACACCCAACATTGACGTTCAAAACGTCCAGCTGCCCCTCAAAAGCCTGTGGTTGAAGTTGTGGGTACTACTGGACAGCCCATTGCAGTTTTTCAACCTTGATCAAAGACACAGATTAAGGAAGTCCTGAATCATTTGTCTCACCCAAGGGATTCAGGCAAGAGGAGTGCTGAAGAGTTAGTTGCTTTCTGCAGAGAATTCAGTCCTATCGTGGTAGATGAGGTGCCTGATATGGCTAAAGCTGGGAGTAGATGTCCACAGACGATATTGTGATTGGGATGATGATACTAATCAGGCATTTAGGAAGGCCATAACAACTCCATGTAGTGTGTTGGAGAAGGTGTTTCCTCCATGTATGGACACTATAAAACTATCTGCATGGAAGGCCAGACCGGAGGAGGTCAGGCATGGTGACATTCATGTTGGGAATAACCTAGCCCAGCAGCAGAAGAAAAAGGAGAGAATGGGAAAAGAGCTCCACATGGTAACTCGAACCATGTATCAAACTCTTGCCGGAGGAAGAGGTCATCCAAACACCAGAGGAAGCAATCGCAGGGACATGGCTCAAGGTGAGGTGGCTCAGGAACAGGATGATATGACTGAAATGTCTGTTTCCTGTGTAATCAAAAAGAACCAGCGCCAAAGATTGCCCCAACAAGGATAATGCAGCTGGTGAAAGGCATGGCAGGGTGGCCTGGGGCCAGGAAGGGGTGCAGGAGAGACGTGTTGCTGCTCTGAGTCAACTGACGTTTGAAGGTGGAGGTACCACATATACAGCACTCACACACACACAATAACATGCAACCTATGCACACACTTATGACACAAGCTATTTTCTATCCTGAAGACAAATCTAGACCCTGTTTAGGTACATATGATAAGTATCATGAAATACTTTTATTGTTGGAAAGTAATTTACCACACACTCTTTAGTAAAGGGGGGGAGTTTCCAACTCCTCCAAAAGTTAGTGGGAGCTATGCTCATTCTGTTAGGGCGTCAGGACAAGTGGTGAGAGAAAATTTCACTGTACCACTTGCATGTAATCATGAATCAGGGAAATCTTTTCAAACGTGTATTTTTTGCTGTTTACCTGTTGCCCAGTAAATTTATTAGATTGAGATTTAATGTATTGTTTGGGTATAGGATTTATTTCAACTCCTGAGAGCCTAAAAGTGGTTAAAACTGAAGAGTATGAGCCTGACACACTGGCCCTGATCAGCTGTTATGGTCTTATCAGTGGTGACTGCCAGCTGGTAGCATAAGTGACCTACTTCTGGAGGAGGCAAGCAAATGCACACAACACACAGGACATGCAGCCTGGCTCACTGCGATGTACCTCACATATCTCTGTGTGAACAAATAGTGATTTTGAGAAACAGTGGTTCAAGGCTGAATGTAGAAAAGAAGGCCTTATTGTCACACATTTGTTGTAGTCACAACACAAACGTACAACACTTGTGTACATAGTTAAAATCCACACAATGTAACATGTTTGATGTGTTAAACTCTGCTCCCCATGTGCCACTGTCAGAGCATGGCAGTGACAGATGGGAAGGCTTGGGCCCTTTCACACGTGTCTGCAGAAACATTGCTGATTGCCAAAATACAGAGGATGCATCCATATTCTGTTGTTCACGATTGGGTATTTATAAAAAATTTTCTCTTGTTGTGTGCACAGAAAGAACTGTTCAATTGGTACCATTCTCTACAACAACAACACATTGATTGTCATCAGAGGAAGAAGCTGCAACTATTCCAGCCCAACAGGAAGTCCCTGAGATACTGTGAGCTGAACATCAATATGATATAGGCCTGATTAAAAAATGTATTACTAGTGGCAATCACCCCCAAAATCTGATTATAGGCCTCACCAACAGCAATACCCATTAATTTGGGAATTTGGGGAATCGATATTACTTTGATATTACCCTGCTTCCCACAAAGACTCAAAAGTCTTTGTGGGGGGTGGGATTAATTGTTCCATTTGACAATTCACCAGTGTGCACAACAGTTTTCCCCATCAGGATGCACTACTATCTCTCCAAAGACTTTTATCTCTCAAGCACCTCGTGTCTCTGGTATCCCTTGTATTTATCTTTTATTTTTCTAGGTTTTATTTTTAACTTACATTTTAAAATTTTATTCACCCTATTTCCTAATTTTAGTATACCTTACTCAGATTTAGATTTTGGTTTACACCGTTGCACCAACAGATCTGATAGTAACATAATTTCAGTCCTCTGTATGTAAAGCTCAAACTACAGAGTGGAGATTTGTACAGGATTTACAGTCAGTAAATGCAGCAGAGAGCCTCTAATGTTTCATGCCCCTAAACTATCCTGTCTCAGGTGCCTCGTGATGCTTGCTGGGTCTCTGTGGTGGATCTAGCAAAATGCTTTTATCAGTGTTCCAGTTCACCTTTACCTTTAAAGGAAAAGGTTATACACATACTCACTTGTGTCCTGGATATTTTGAGGCTCCCAGTATTTATAATGATGCAATAAGAAGAAGTCTGGAATCAGATTACTAATAGTACGGCTCTCTTGCAATATAATTTGATGAGGCCGTGATGGTCTCAAATGATATTGTTGGTTACTTTGATTTAACCTTGCTTGTTGTCCATACAGTTTTGTTTTTTTTTTTATTCTTTTAGAGCAGAAGACTTTACGTCTGCCAACAGCACACTGGCTCAGATGCACCACAATTCTGCTTAACATGCTAAACATGACTGTTAAATGTAATGGTTTAAATCCTGCCACACTACTGCCTGTTCCTGGAGGAGGAGAAGAGCATAATTGTGTTCTGGTGCAAAATGAAGTATGTTTTTTTTTTTGTCCTGATGTCTCTGAGTTTGACTAACCCTGATCTTGTTCTCTTTGTAGCTGGTTCAGCATATTGCCATTTAGCCACTGATCGGAATCAAACGGGCGATGCAGTTGTCACACAGTATGAAGTTCTCTGCACAAGCTGCTGAGTTGGTTACAAACACTGAGGAATATAAATTGACTGGAGATGAAATAGTTACACTGATTCAAGGTATGCTTTTGGGAAACACAGGAAGGAAGTTTTTGAAATCTGATGGTAAACCTATTCTGCAAACTGACATAAGTGGCTGCACTGCTAGATGTTGTCCCTCTGACAAAAGCTGCTGTTTTGTCTAAGTGTCAAGCTCACACTAACAACCCTGACCCAGTTTCTACAGTACAGAGAGGGAATGCAATATTGGAGGCGGCTGCTCAGGAAGAAGTTTCCACTGATGCTGAGAAACAAGTTTGGAAGAAAAATGGCTACACTTTTTAAGATGGCACTCCGGTATATTTGCCAAAACACTTCCTTCCCAATTATAACAAGTTGACCCATGGGTTCGACCATGTGTCCAAAGGGAGGATGTTTGGTCTGATTTAGCAGAACTTGTTTACTAAAGGCTTCACTACTTACAGTATTCACAAAGGTTTTTCCAGTTGCACGCTGGTATATTATTTGAAAATGTCATACCAGATGACTTTACTGTTTCTGTGCAAATACATGGAGGGCATATCCCACAGGCACGATTTAAGATACTTAATGCAGTTCTTACAATATAAATACAATTTTTAAAAGCAGTTAAAGTTTAAGTAAACATGTGCATGAAAGTCTCATCAGGCAAGCTATAAGTATTAGTTAGTTTTCCAAAAATAATTTCTGTTAGTTCTTTGCTTAGTTAAAATTAAAAAGTAAGGAAATTCGTGTTTGGTCAATTATTTCTTTGTTGTAACAATGTTTGTTTATGTCCTCTTAGCTGGTCCCACATTTGTAAGGAAATGTTCCAATGCAATCTAACAGTTGATTCATTTAACAAACAGGGGCCTCAGTAGCATGCGCACCATGGTTCATGGTCTTTTTGTGTTTCTTATCATGTACAGAAAATACTGTAAGTTGATTTCCATTACAGGAATTTTGTTGTGACACAGGGGAGTAGAGAACATTTGCTGCCTCTGTGGGGTGATAAAACTGCAAGAATTACATTTTTAGTGTTTCTGAGGAGCCGAACTGGCCTCATCCGCTCTACTTTGGGGAAAAGGGGCATGTAAAACACATGCAATATCAAGCTGCACTGACCATTTAAAACCTCTACATCTACTATGAAGCATCACACAATCATTAGAACAATTTTTAAAAATTAAAGATCAAGAGAAAACCATCCTATATTTCCTAGACAAAGTTACTGGGTTTGGCTGTGGCTCAGGAGGTATAGCAGGTCACCTACTGATCGGAAGGTCAGTGGTTTGATTCCTGGCTGCTCCAGGCTGCGTGCCAAAGCATCCTTGGGCCAGATACGGAACCCCAAGTTGCTCTCTGACGTGAATGTGTTAGACAATAAAAGCACTTAGCTTACTTACACGTGGAAGTGCTTGTGTGAATGGGTACATGTGTTGTACAAGCACTTTGAGTGCTCAGACAGAGTAGAAAAGCACTATATAAGAACTAGTCCATTTACAGTCATTATCCTTTTAGACTGTAATCGGCAATACATGCCCTACCAGGAAAACTATAGCATATAAGTGTCTTCAAGGGGTGTGTGCATTATTGCTGGCACTGCCTGATGTTCCTATATCTGGGATAATGATGCTAATGGACATGCAGCAGGGAGGTAAAGTACAACAAGGTCCAACCATACACGCATACATACGCACATATGCACACTCACACAAATGCACAGACACATACATCTACATGCATTAACCCACCCATACACACCCACTGTTAATCGACTCCAAACTGGGAGCTTGTTTCACAGAAGAGCAGCCTGAAAGCTGAAGGCTCGGCCTCCCATTCTACGGTTTAATCCCCTAGGAACCACAGGTAAGCCAGCAGTCTGAGAGCGAAGTGCTCTATTGGGGGTGATACGGTACTATGAAGTCTTTAAGATAATGATTATTCAAGACCTTATATGTAAGAAGAAGGAATTTAAATTCTATTCTAGATTAAACAGGCAGCCAATGAAGAGAAGCCAATATGGGAGAAATATGCTCTCTCTTTCTAGTTCCTGTCAGTACTCTCGGTTCAGCATTTTGGATCAGCTGAAGGCTTTTCAGGGCGCTTTTAGGGCAGCCTGATAGTAATGAATTAAGATAGTCCAGCCTAGTGCATGAACTAGTTTTTCAGCACCAGTTAGAAACATCCTGTCTCAAAAGTATAGGTGATAGGATGCCACCTGTGCGAAAAGTCCAGTTGTGAAATTTCCTCACTACTAAATATTCCAGAGTCAACTGTGGTATTATAACAAAGTGGAAGCGATTGGAAACGACAGCAACTAGGACATGAAGAGGTAGGCCACATAAAATCACAGAGTGGTTGAAGCGGATGCTAAGACACATACAGTAATGCACAGAGGTCACCGACTGTTATAGCCGTAAAGGGTGGACCAACATCATATTAAACCCTATGGATTAACAATGGGATGTAACTCAATCTCATCTGCATGTGATGACCAAATACTTTTGGCAATATATGTTTCTAACTGAGTGATCAATAGGTGATCAAAAGGGGGAAATGTGATGTATGGTAGATATGTGTATTTGTTTAATATGTGCATTGAAGGATATATCCTGGTCAAAAATGACTCCAACATTCCTCACAGTGTTAATGCCATCCAGAGTAAGTATCTGGTTAGATACCATGTTTCTAATATTTCTAGGGCTGAGTACAATAACCCAAATTTAGAAGCAGGAAATTATTTAGCAGAATGAAATGTAGAAATGTAGAAAACTATCACTCTAAATCTAATGTAAAATATTTTCCTGCAGCCATCTTTGCTGGCCAGTAGTTAAAGTTATCTTCCATCCACCAACTTCCAAAACGCTCACTTCAGGTAGTTTCTTGAAGACACTGAAAGAAGTATCATCAATAACACTGTGAGGAGCTGCACATGTTTTGCGAGGACAAGTAAAGGAATTTACATTAGTGCCACTGAGATAATTGCAAACAATGCTGCTCTTTCTAATGCTAAACAGAATTACAAATGTTATTGCCTAAAACAAAAGTAATGTACTGGTCTACCTGCTGTTTCCCTCATATGATCAGGTGCAAACAAGAAAGTGCTCCAGTCTTTAGGCCACGTGTGTGTGTGTGTGTGTGTGTGTGTGTGTGTGTGTGTGTGTGGGCATTTATTTTTTTATTTATGTGTGTGTGAGTGAGAGGGAAAAAGAGAGAAACAGAGGTCCCTCAGGCAGCCAGTGCCAGTAATGTTCTGCGAGTGCTTCACATTCTCTGCCAGTGCAGTTTTGGCCACTTGCCTATGCTTGAACCTGAGGCAAAGTAGCTATGCACTCATACAGGAACACAATGAAATTGCTTAGAATAATAGAAACAATAGAGGAGTATCTCTCTCCAGCAAATACAGTAATTACAGGTCGGCAAGGAGCCAAGTGTATTGAGCTCCAGCACGATGGTTGAAAGGGAGGCCGAGTATTTCTCCAGCAATCAGAGAAAATGACCTACTACTGAATACAACATCCAAAAAAACAAGCAAACAAACAAAACCCTGAAAAATCCCCAGTTAGTTCAAAGCTTCAACGGTTACATCCATCAATGTAGTTTGATGGATTGCTTAAGAACAAATAAATACCTGAAAGGTGAAAGAAATATCCCAGCACAGCAAACATTGTTAGTGACAACACAGCCTGCTAAAGTATGATGTACATCAGTCGTGTTACTCCTTATTGTGCTTCTGTCTGTGTGACATGCTTAGTGTGGACTGTCTATGCCAACTGAAAGAAGTCAAATAACACAACTCTGTTAGGCCAGTGTGTGTGGGACTGTAGGTTTTTAAACTGCCATGCATACCTGCACAGCAGGAAACAGGAAGACTTAGTAAGAGTGGAGGAGAAAGACATATGCCAGAGTCACTGACTTTCCATTGACACCGTTTTTGTGGTGGTGGCACATAAAGTGATAAAATTGTATAAAATATTTCAGAGCGGTCAGTTCAAACATCAAACTCACAGTCATAACTCTCAGTTGACTGTACGACTTACTCCTTCTATCATGACTTACTCCTTCTTATCATGGGGAATCCCACAATGTCAGGCGAGCCTGTCCTCCTATAAAAAAAACGACCTCATAGGTCACTTGTGCAGGCATGTTTTGACGACCAATACCTACGTCTTAAAATTAAGCAACCTTAAGGGTGTGTGAAAAATCTATGGAGACTAAATGGCACTTGATGCCACAAAAGCTTAAACATTAAATGGACAGGTTCTTATATAATAATAATTTTCTACTCTACTTGAGCACTCAAAGCAGTTTTTACGTGTCTTATTCACAGCAGCACTTCAGTATCTTGCCCAGCAATAGTTTGGCATGCAGACTGGAGCAAACAGGGATCAAAGCACCAGTCTTCCTATTCGTAGGTGACCTGCTCTACCTCCTGAGCTACAGCCACATTACACACTGACATGACAAACGCCTCGAAACAAATGACTGATATTGTTGTTCAATTGAAGGATATGTTGTGTCGGGCTTTCATACAACATGCAATAGAGTCATAGGTAATCTCTAGAAAGTGCAAGAACACCACAAGAGCTTTTGCTTGGAACCAAAACTGAAAGGCAATTGAAAAATACTTTATGACCAGCTATTCCTGGGCCTAAAGAGTGGAATTAGGATAATTAATTTCATATCTACTTACCATCACTGTTAACACACTGGACTTGAGGGATTTGGGTTCCTGGTCCACACTCCTTGCCATTGTCAGGGATACACTCCTCCAGTTTAACCACCAGCCAGTCAAAGCAAACAGGATCTTCACAAGGTATAGCCTCCACCAGGTGTGGACAGTTCCCTGTCCCACCTGTTGGTTCATTGACAATCCTCCTCTTCCTCAATTTAAACCCTGTGGGTGAACAACACAAATCTAATAAGCTACATGAACTCAAACCAGCTTCAACATTAATAATCTACAGTTACCCCTTTGTCATCTCTTGGGCAAAAGCTTGTGTGCAGCTGTAGAAAATTAACTCATCACAATATTTTTTTGTGTTGAAAAGCACAATGTTGCTTTTAAAATCACAGTTAAGTCACAGTTAATTAAGCCTTAAGTTAGTAGAGATTCAAAGGACTTTACATGATGACTAATGCAATTTTTCTATCATTATTTTCTTTTTTTTTCCTTTTCTAATACTTGAAGGAATGAGTTTGGACATTTGTTCTCATGTCTTCTTAATAAAATTAGGTTCTGCAGCCCAGGTCCTTGGAAGGAGGGATCTTAACTGCAGTTCCCTATTTCAAAAGCGAGAGTGAAAATTGAAAAGCTGAAAAGCAGTTTCCTTATTATTCCATTACAAATGACCTGTTGAACTTGTATTTGGTAGCTGTTACTGGAACTCTATAGCCAAACAGGTCCAAAGAGATCTTGATGCAAGTAAAGGAGGCCATCATTAGGCTGAAAAACTACCTATGAGAGATATAGAAAAGACTTCAGGAGTGGCCGAATCAGCAGTCTGGTACATTCTTATAAAGGCCAGCTCAGCAACACTGAAAGGTTTGGAACAACAGAAGACAAATAAAGTGGCTGATCACAGGATTTGTGATGTATCAAGAGCCACGGTATCCGGGGTAATGTCAGCATACCACCAAGAAGGACGAACCACATCCAACAGGATTAACTGTGGATGCAAGAGGAAGCTGTCTGAAAGGGATGTTCGGGTGCTAACCCGGATTGTATCCAAAAACATAAAACCACGGCTGCCCAAATCACGGCAGAATTAAACGTGCACCTCAACTCTCCTGTTTCCACCAAAACTGTCCGTCGGGAGCGCCACAGAGTCAATATACACGGCTGGGCTGCTATAGCCAAACCTTTGGAAACTCGTGCCAATGCCAAACTTCGGTTTCAATGGTGCAAGGATCGCAAATCTTGGACTGTGGACAATGTGAAACATGTATTGTTCCTGATGAGTCCACCTTTACTGTTTTCCCCACATTTGGGAGAGTTACGGTGTGGAGAAGCCCCAAAGAAGCGTACCACCCAGACTGTTGCATGCCCAGAGTGAAGCATGGGGGTGGATCAGTGATGGTTTGGGCTGCCATATCATGGGATTCCCTTGGCCCAATACTTGTGCTAGATGGGCGCGTCATTGCCAAGGACTACCGAACCATTCTGGAGAACCATGTGCATCCAATGGTTCAAACATTGTATCCTGAAGGCGGTGCCGTGTATCAGGATGACAATGCACCAATACACACAGCAAGACTGGTGAAAGATTGGTTTGATGAACATGGAAGTGAAGTTCAACATCTCCCATGGCCTGCACAGTCACCAGATCTAAATATTATTGAGCCACTTTGGGGTGTTTTGGAGGAGCGAGTCAGGAAACGTTTTCCTCCACCAGCATCATGTCGTGACCTGGCCACTATCCTGCAAGAAGAATGACCTAAAATCCCTCTGACCACTGTGCAGGACTTGTATATGTCATTCCCAAGATGAATTGACACTGTATTGGCCGCAAAAGGAGGCCCTACACCATACTAATAAATTATTGTGCTCTAAAACCAGGTGTTTCAGTTTCATTGTCCAACCCCTGTATGGCTGCCATTAAAATCACAAGGCTAGGATTTTGGCTTTAATAACACAATCAAGTTTAACATTTGTAATACACAAACAAAAGACATTAAATATTAGAGAATAACAAGGTAAATGTTTTGTTAACTTGAACATGTACATAGTAACTCTGGATGTTTGAATGTGGGAATTATATAGGGTCATTGTGGGCGCAGTGTCTATAACAATAAAATAAGGGATTACAAACACCTTTGGTACACCAGTTTGTTTTCTATGTCAAGTAATATCACCACAGAAACAATATTATTTCTAACAGTAACCCAGCAACATATAGTCCACTGGAATAAAAAAAATAAATAACTTTTCAACATCCACAACCTGAAATGTAAAGAATTGTTCTGGAGAAACAACAAAGAATGAAAGTAGTACCAGTATTTAAAGTCAGGCATGAAACACATGTACACTGTATATTAGATAGAAATCTGTACCACCCATTTAGATACACAGTCTATGCTTTATGACACAATGTGCCATTATACTTCTCACAGTGTCTCTTACCTTTTTTGGCTACCTGGTCTTGACAGTTTTCATACGTGCAGGGTCCCCATGCGCTCCAAGAAGATACCTCACACTCAACGGGACAGCTTATGTGGCAGAGCTGGGTGGTGTTTGGAGGAATACCCAGACAGAGATTATTGTCCACTGGCCGCAGTGCTATAGCAACATAGAGAACACGAACAGTGATTCTCTCTGACAGAAAGGCCTTAAGACAGGGTTTAAAAACAAACTAGCTCAATAAAATAAATCAAATATCAGAACAACAAAATAGTTCAGAAAGTTTTTTTTAAAAGATGCTCAGTTGAATAGAAAACAGAAAAAAGTTTTCTATCTATTTATTAATGGTATCTAATAAATAAATGCAGGCATTATGGCGTGAGGAAGGAATGATTTTTTGTATCATTCCTTGTGACAGCAGAGGTGCTCAGCTGCAGAATTCCCTTCTGTCCTGAGGCCAGTCACAGTCACATTTTGGTCTGGGAAGTGTGAGTGCTGCCACATCGCCATGAAACTTCAAACTGTACATGCTGTTCATCAAGCTCATCCACATTATTGTCCAAAAAACTCACATTCAAATCAAAGGCACAGCTCTGAAACCCTGTCATCCCCTGCATACCTCCTCTGGGATTACAGGCCTTGTTCATTGCAGTTTCACAAAATTTGCATTACATAGGTGTGGGCTCTGTTGCTTTTCATACTTATTTCAGATGAATTTTAGAGCCTTTCTGACAGAAACACAACAGAATTGCGTGAAAAGTAAACATATTAATAATGTCAGAATGAAAGATTAGGAGAGTTTGTTCCTCTGTTCCTCTCATTTCTAAGCCTTCAAAGATTGTTGGACAGAATGACCAGAGTCAGAGAAAAATTTCTGGTTTCCAATATTATGGAGTGTCTCCTACTGCACAACAGCTATATGAAGATAAGGACTTTACAATTATTTTCAAAACAGTACCTAAGATAAGTGTGCAAAGAGCTCCAATGTTCTCCTAGTACAAGATTTGTGTGAGATCTAGAATTTACAACAAAGATCAGAAAAATATAAAAGAATAAAAAAAAAAAAAAAAAAAAAAAAAAAAACAGCACATGATGGTCTTAAATCCTTGATGTATAAAATGGAAGCCAAAAAAATAGAAACACACTACTCCAAAATCCAGAGCTTCCAAGAACATTTTTTTTCTTTAACTAACTTTAACTTTTTTTCTGTTTGGCCTGATTCTCAGCAGACCTCCATTCCATCAGCTGTAGGTGGCTCTCTGCAAGGTCATCAGCCTCATGAATCACTCTAGCTGTGTCACAACGCGACTCATTCACATGCAAATTGCTTAGCCAAAGGTGTGTCATTTAATAGTGCTGCTTAAGTGGCTATAGGCCACATGCCTTTGCATGCTAATGTAACACAAGCTGGCGAGCAGGCAATATATCAAATGACATGACATGATTAAGTGCTTATTCATCAACATCTGCACACCAAATAATGGTATAATTATTTTACAGACTGTAATATTGACAACTTTAATTAGTTCAGGCCTTTCAAAGAAGAGTTGCAGACTACCACACATTGTTTTAGGGATTAAAAAAAAAAAGATTCATTTGGACTGTTGAGGAACCTCAGTGACTAAACATGTGGGATAATGAAGGAAAAACTAGACTTTCTATGAAAAATTGCTACATGAGTAATAAATAACATTTGGCAATTAGTGTTAAGGTGTTTGGAAAAAGCCAGTGAGAGAGAAAGAAGCCATTTTTCTCATACAGTTTAGAAGTGTCATGACCACCAAAAGTCTGCCATAATTTCATCATAATCCGTGTGATACAGATGGGTGGGGCCTAATTCTGTCATTAGAGCAAGAGTTTGTGGTTTTTAGTCACTTTTGCAATATATAATTTTCTTTCTTGCTAGAAATGTTCAATAAGTACCTCAAGCTGGCATCTAGGATGGCTTTACTGGTTTTTTTAGCTTTCATTTTGGAACTGTTTTTATACCATGAGCAAATGTTTAGAAAAGACTGCCAGATGACGAATATTCAACATCTTAATGTTTGTTGGCAAAAAGCTTTTTCAAGAGCGCTATTTAAAATTCACACTTTTCCATCCATTGCCTTTATGTCTCGCCTAACTTATAAACTCATGCATCAACTTAAAGGTTGATTTCCAAGAAATATTATAAATGAATTAAGAAGAAAATGTAACCGGTGAGTTGCACTTTAAGTCTTCAACCAATCACATCCCGTGTGTACCACAGGAAGGCATAGGAAAAGCAAAGTGGACTAAACAAGTAGAACATTTCATAACACATACACCAAGGTCTCATCTCATTCCAATAGACAAACATGATTTGATAAATAAATAAATGAATGAATGAATAAATTAAATTAAACAGTGAGGACTACATACATTAAAAGGGGCTTCACAGATAGGTCCTACAGTACTCAAGCGGTAATTACATTGAAAAAATGCACTTTTAGTTTTATACCTGTAACATACAGTTGTGGTCAGAAGTTTACATACACTCATCACTAGCATGAATGTCATGGTAAATTGGGGCTTTTAATGGTTTCTTTGAACTGCTCCTCGCACAAGTCTGGCTGAATATTTGACCACTTTTCTTGGCAGAATTGGAGAACTCATTTAGATTGGTTGGTTTCCTGGCTTGGACTTGGATTTTAACCCTTTAACACCAAGCTATCATTGCTGATATGCCTTTCAACTGCCTTTAAAATTGAATGTATTGCCGCTGATTTGTTTGCACAAGAGCATGTTGCACGATGGCTCGTCCTATCGGAAAAATCCAAATGGTTTCTGAAAGCTGATAAATTGCGCTTCACAGCCAACATGTAGTTATTACAGTAATTTTATTTGTACTGTTGCAGGAAGCCTGCAAATGCAGACACATTTGTTTTGGCAACAATACAGTGTTATAGGTTTAAGCATGGTCCACAAATTTTCAGTGGGGTGAAGTTGGAGCTTTGGGAAGGCCATTCCAGAAGCTTAATGTGACCCTGCTTTATCCATTCCAAAACCAATTTTGATGCATGTTTGGGATTATCGTCCTCTTAGAATGTTTAATTGTGTCCAAGATTTGAGGTGAAGTTGAACAGTTTGGAGGTAGCTCCCCTTCTTCATTATATCATCAACTTTGTACAACATACCAGTACCAGTGGCAGCAAAACAGCCTCAGACCATGATTCTATTACCACCATGTTTTACAATTAGTACAGTATTCTTAGGTTTGAAAACCTCACCTTTGCTTCTCTAAAAATACCTTGTCATTGTAGCTAAATTGCTTAACAACTGTTCTCAATGAGGCATATAGCTTGTCCATGTGAGCAGCTGCATATTTCAGTCGAGCTTGAAGGTTCTGATTTTGGAGCAGGGGCTTCTTTCTTGGTCGACACCCTCTCAGTCTATGGTAATATAAAACTAATTTCACTGTGGACAGTGACACTGGTATTCCAGCAGTTTCAGATTCATGGCAGGCTTGAACCTTGGTGGTCCCTGAGTTGTTCCGGAACATCCTAAACAATTTCCTCTCATTTGAGGGTGACAGTTTGCGCCTTCTTCCAGACCTTGGCAAAATGGTGACACAAAATAAATTGTGCTTACATGCAATTGCTTGAACTGATGATCTTGCAATCTTTAGCTGTTTAGAAATGCCTCCAAGAGACCATCTGAACAGGTATCATGGTGGTGCAGTGGTTAGCACTGCTTCCTTACAGCAAGAATATCCTGGGTTTGAATCTGCCATCTGGCTGGGGCCTTTCTGTGTGGCATTTGCATGTTCTCCCTGAGTTTGTGTGGGTTTTCTCCCGGCACCCCAGTTTCCTCCCAAAGACATGTGCTTAATAGAGTTCATTGGTGATGCTAAATTGGCCATAGGTGCGAGTGTGACTGTCTTTGTGTTAGCCCTGTCTTCCCCTTTGTCTTTGTCAGAGTGTCTGTTCTCCTTGCAGCAGTGGTTTTAGCCTTAGTGTGGTTTTCAGTATGCTAATAATTTTCAGTTTCTCATCTTGCACCCTGTGTTTCATGTTCTTGTATTGCCTGCCTTCAACCCAAATAAGTGATTCATTTTCAGTTACTTCACTTGCGTCTATGCATTTGTATTTGGGTCTTCACTTCTTCTACACAACACCTAATACAAAGGTTATGTGTTGTGACTTTAATGTCCATGTGGTGTTACACCAACTAAAAATGACATAGTTACTTTGACATGGTAACTATGCTATTTAGCTGAACAGTCAAAAATCTCATTCCTCGCAAAAACCATTTTTTAGTCATGCGGAAGCTCCTTTGTTCCAACATACTTGTAAAGTCTGAAAAGCTCTAACAAAGGCTGATTGATGGAAATCTCAAGTCAGACTGACCTTGTTCAAGTAACCAGGCCACATGGTCCATTCTTCCTTGTGTTGTGTAGCAAGTCATCAAATTAGGAACCTCAGAGGGCACTGGTCTGTGCTGCCACACACCAGCTGCCATCACTAACCTTACTGCCAGTTCATTTCCAACTGAGAATTCATGGCATCAGGGTGGCACAGCTGTTATACAGCATGGCACAGTTTGATACCCAATAGGGTTCATACTGTAATCAGCAAGAAAAACAGGTGATACAACTTATTCTCCCACTCAGACTACCACTTTCATATAACATAAACATCGTATAATCTTCAAAACACAGTAAGAAATGTGTGCCAGGTAGGAGACAAAAATAACCATAATCATCATTGGATTACATACATTAATATTTAAAAATGTAGTATTATCTTAATGCCAACAATATTTTTTCATAAGTATGAGATGCTTTTCAAGTCTGACTAAATCCTTTCCATCTATGAGTAAAATTAAATTGAAAAAAGGCAAGGATGTTGGATGATTATAGATCAAGTAATCAGACACAGTATTTTGGGACATTAATCTCAGTCCCCCTGGGATTAGCTGATCATCTTTGGAAAGCAAATAGTAAGATTGCAAAAGCTTAATTAGGATGCAGCCACTTAAATAAACATAAATCTTGCACTATATGCAATGACAGGAGCTCTGGGAAATGGTATCATTGCTGTGGTCCTGACAAAAACAGTCACACACAAGGTTGCAATTAAACAGCTCTGGCTTGAAGTCAGTGGTGAAGGTGATTAAGACATTCCTTGGCCATCTTAAAATATGGCCAAGTTTCCATTTCTTTTCATTTTATTGGGTTGTTCTGGCTTCAACAAATAATAGAAATAATCATAAGTGGTAAAAAGAGACAAAAAATAATTTCTCACCCCACTTATCTAAAATCAGGTCATGGAGATAACAGACTAAGCAAAGAAGACCTTGTATCCTGATCCCACTTAATCCAGCTCCTCACAAGGGATCCCAAGACCCATCAATGAATAATATAGGTCTTTCAGATGGTCCTCTCGGCACTTAGACATGCCAAGAATATCTAAAAAGAAGCCACTGAGCTCCCCAAACCACTAAGCCAACCGAATTTTTAAGATGGACAATTTAACAAATTTATAGCATTTAATGCCTAAGTTGCAGCATACCTATTTTTATATATATATATATATATATATATATATATATATATATATATATATATATATATATATATATATATATATATATATATATATATATATATATATATATATATATATATATATATATATACGTATGCCTCAACTACTGAAGAGACATTTTAACAACCATATGTGCCATATTTATATGTGGGCAGGGTAGTTTGGCTGTTGAGGTAAGAATGCAGAAAGTGTGAGACTCAGTTCTGCTAATAAATTTGGCACTGTGTCATCTTAACCCTGACAGATGAAAAGCATGTGACTGGTTGTAAGCATCTGATCTGAATATTTTCTAGCAGCAGAAGACATTTCAGCCTCACTGGCCAGATGGACGGAGACTTACTTTCAGTGCTAGATAAGTATGAGCATGCTACCAGGCCACACCCAGCCCTATGTGCTCAGTAATGCTGCCAATTTATGTGAAAACTCATATTTAATCTGCGGTCCTTTCTGCGTGGCTTTTGCACCTACATTACCATATTCATCCAACTCAGGCTTAGAGTTATTATGAAGAGAAAAACCGTTTTATCCTTTTCTCAGGTTAACACAACTGGGTGAAGTGTGTAAAAGCGATTCTAAGCAGATGCTTCCAAAGCTCATTTAAAAAGAAAAAAAAATTCTTTGTTTGCCACAAGGCTGTAACAGCTTTTAACTAGTCTGTGTCAAAACATAACAATATTCACTGGCTACTTTTTTGGATACAAAGCGTATTGAGGTGACGGTTATGATTTGGTGCTATATAAATATAATTGAATTGAACCTGCTTTTTAATGTAAATATCTAATCATCCAATCACACTGTAGCAATCCAGTGCATTTAGGCATGTGGACAACGTCACAAAGACTTGTCAAAGTTCCAAACTGGTATCAGAATGGGGTAGAAAGAGGTTGCCTGAGTATTTCAGAAGCTTCTGGGATTTTCCTGCACAACCTTCTCCAGGGTTTTACAGAGAATGGCCTAAAAAGAGAAATATCCAATAAGCAGCAGTTTTCTGACTGAAAATGCTTTCTTGATGCCAGAGGTCAGAGCAGAATGACCAGACTGCTTTGAGCTTTGAGCTGATTTGAACTCAAAGAGCTTCACCAGATAGACTTAGAAAAGTCTATTCGATGAAAGAGGAAGACAAATGACCACATTTCTAAGCCCAATAATTATTTCAATGCAGAAATACTATGTATATTCCCAGGGTGTATCAGTTATTTCAATACACAAAGGTCACTGCACATTAGTGAAGAAGGTTCATAGTATAATGACATACTATGGGCATAGCATTGTTGCGTTTTCTTTGTTCCATCAGATCTGTAACAGTTGCAGATGCAGATTTTTGCAACAGGAACAATAATTTCAGAATGCTAATCCATCCATCTATCCATCCATCCTCTTCCACTTTTGCTATTCAGGTTTGCAGGGGGCTGGAATCTATCCCACCTACCACAGGGTGTGAGACAGGGTACACGCTGGACAGGTCGCTAGCTATCGCAATCGCAGAACTAACACAGAGAGACAGATGACCATTCACACTCACATTCACACCTGTGGGTAATTTAACATCACCAATTAACCTAACCCTACTAAGTCTTTGGACTGTGGGAGGAAGCCAGAGTGCCAGGAAAGAATGTAAAAATGTGAATTGTTTCTAGCCTGCTCTCGCATGGTTATGGGGTTAGAGTGACTTGCTGCATTTCAAAATTCTCCCAAGTCTCTCTGACTCATAGGCCCAGCCAGATTGTTCATTCAAAATGCTGTCATTCGCACACTTTTAAAAAAAAAACAAGCTTAACCTTTCTTTTCTTGGTCATTATAGGCCACTCTCAAAATTACCATTTATTGCTCTCCATGCAGCTTACAGCTGTTTTAGACAAATATTCCTGATCATTTTCAGTCTGGCTTTTGCAGAGCTCATTCTACTGAAACAGCTCCTTGATGATACCTTGATGCAAAGTGATACAGGAGAAATTTCTGTTTTGCTGGTGTTGGACTTGACTTCTGATGCAGCCTTTGATACTGCTGACCATCACATTGTGCTTGGTAGGCTAAGATACTGATTTGGTGTATCAGGGTCTGCTCTGGAATTGTTCTCATCATATCTGCCTGTTGCTGGTGTTGTGCCAAAATGATTGTCTGCCATGAAGTGATTCCGATGTTTCTGTGTGCTTTTATGTGTAATGTCTTTGCTTATATTTGGTAGGGACAATGCACATTAATAAACAATCTGTAAATGCACCAGAATTAGCCAAAAGGCTATTTTTCATCTGTTGTTGAATTGGTAAATAGAGTGCAGTCACCATGATTTATGAAGGTCTTATAAAGAAATAATGAAGAAATAACCTGTTTTGCAAGAATCTTTAAGAGTCTGTGTTATTGTACCTACATTATAATCAAGTAAGTATCTTTATAGAACTGTGATGTTATATTTGTTGCAATTTCTGCAGTCCCCTGAGCCAGATTTCTGTTTAAAAAGGAATTTTTAATGTCAATGAAAGTTTTTACCTTGATAAAAGAACAAAAAACAAATATATAAAAGTCACTTTGCCAAAAACTGACTGCAGCTTGTGATAGAAATGCTGTTTCACTCTCAAAATGACCTGATATCACTCATTAGAGATATGTTTGACACGTGTCTCACAGATTAGAGGTCAACAAGTCATTTACAGCCATTTAAATACAGACGATCATCTTTTTGGCAAATACCGGCAGCTGTTGAATGTAACTGATAAAGTAGCTAGTAATCTAACTAAGTTACTTTTTATGGGAGTATCAGATATCAGATTACTTTTTTGAGGTAACTATACCATCACTGCCTATCGATAGGCGGAGGGACGTTATTTTATTGGTCGCGTTGGTCTGTCTGTTTGTCTGTCAGCAGGATAACTTGGAAAATTATGAATGGATTTTGATGAAAATTTCTGGAGCTGAGAGTGTTACAAGGAACAGTTGATTGATTTTTGGTAGCATAGTACCAGCACATTGAAAATTTGGGGTTGGCAAGGTATGCACTCTACTGAGTGCCCTTCTAGTTTGATGTTGTTAAATCTGCTTCCACTTTAGCACATTTTGAAATCTTCTAAGATATACTATGCAGATGACTTTCAGTTTGCGAAAGTTTCAAACAATTTTTGTGTTTGTGAACAATTCAAGAACTGTTATTTCATTATACTCTATTCACATTAAGAAAGCACTTTTATACTCTTACTAACTTCTCATATCACTTTAGACCACAAGGCACCTAACCACACATTTATACAGCACTTCATATGCTTGAAGAACCTTATCTACCTCACATCCATGGCAGATTGACCACCCACTAACCTAACATGGATGACTCTGGATTTTGGGGAGGAAGCCAGAGTCCCTGGCGAAATCCGTGCAGGCACAGGTAGAGCATGCATACTCTACACAGAAGAGCCTCAGCGAGGGGTTGAACCAGGAACCTCATTGATGTGAACCGACAGCATTAACCACATTGCCACTATAAAACTTTTAAAGCAAGCATATTTTCACTCATATTCAAACCAGACTTACTGATTATGGTAAAGAGTACAGTAAACCTGACTTACAGGTATGCAAAACTATCCAAATTATAATATTTTCATGGTTAACAGTATGAATGAAGGCAGAAAAAAGTCCCATAGTGTTACATTTTTTAAGTTATCAATATGCCTAAATACAACAAAGGGTTTATATGATGGTTTAAAACCAAGTTTTATTTTGTGTGAAATATGTTGAAATGACATACATATGTAAAATATTGGTAGTATAATTACAATTATAGCAGAAAATGCAGCCTTAGTAAAGAATTAAGTGACACTTGATGAAGTCCCATACAGAGCTGTCATTCAGATGCATGTGTGTGTGTTTTTTCATTCATTCTATTCTGTTTGTCTTGCCTTTGATTTTCAGCATAGATTAGGTAAATCAATTCTCATTGGATGACAGTGGTTTTAAGATACGAATCGATATTAGGTGGAGATTCCAAAAGAAGAAGGTTATGAGTGAAAAAATAAGTGAAAAAATGTAGCTGGAGTTCTTTACTCCATAAAACAAAAGTTTTATAGAAACATTACCTTCTTTGCTCCTGAGAGGGCTAAGGTTTGGTGGTGTATCAATGCTGGCTTGCACACAGTAGACCTCGCGGGTGCTGAGTCCCACCTCCGCACAATCCTGTCTGGTTTCCACGCCGGCGGTCCTGCTGGCTCAGTAGCATGTCCACCTTGCACTCTGTCCAGTCTGTGGTCTTCCAGCTGTACCTGAGAACAGATATGGCAACAAGAAGAATATATCAGTATATCAGCGGCAATACTCCCTAACCAGTCTATAAATAAACTGATAAATGCAACAAAATATTTGTTCATCAGCTTTTAAAAATGATACAGGACAAGTAAAAACCATCAAACTATGTTCGTGAATTGCAGCTATTAGCATGCCACAGAGTCCACTTGATAATAGCCTTCATTTTGAGATCGTCAGACATCAGTCAAATCAAATCAAATATAATATTTGAGACATTTATCATATATATATATATATATATATATATATATATATATATATATATATATATATATATATATATATATATATATATATATATATGTTGGGTTTGTTTGACTTGCATGTAACGTCTGGATCTCTGAAGCTACTGAATTTACTGTTCCATTTAGTAATCATTTCTGTCATCATACAGATATTAATTATACAGATTAATATTAATAACTTATTAATATCATCAGTGTACATCCATCAAAAGTGTGCACTTAATGTCTTTTAGCTGAATGGCGCCTCTAACCATGTTATAATATAATCATAAATTGAATTTATCAAACGTGGGTGTCATTTTAATATTGCACATCATAGCAGTTGAATATATTGATCAGTTATATGAATTCACGTTGGCTCATTTTACTACAAAAGTAAAATTATTCATACTTACAATGTTTAAATTATTGTACAGTTTTTCAGGTTTTAGCACTTTTACCTAAGCTGCGTTACACTTTTCCTTACAGGTACTTACACTATGCAGGGTGGCGCCACATCACCTGGGGGGCTGCAGGGCTCCTTCTCCTCCAGCTGTAGACAATCTGCCCCTCCCCCTGTTGGGAACTGGTTCACTTTTCTGGTGCGAGTCCGCTGCCCCTTGGGACCGTTAGGGGTCATAGCACTTCTTGGAGCAAGGAGACCATTCGGACCATTCGGTTACATCACAGTCTTTGGCCATCACGCAAGCCTGGAATGTCACTGGCAAAGTCTCCTGAGAGCACAGACTGTGGAAGATGAAAATGAAGATAACAATCTACTTAATGTAACCATTTAAAAAGTGCTGTACAAAAGTCTTGAGCCACCTGTCATTTCTTTATAATTTGCTACAGTGTTCTAAGACTTTTTAACCTCGAGTTAGCAAATGTGATCAGCGGTGTATGAAAGCGGTCCATTACAAAGCCGAACAATTTATCTGCATTTTCTCTTTAGTTCAGTTCTTGGGGTCACAGGATAAAAATGAAAGTGTTAGCATAGCTATTTGTTGTTTATATATTAAGAGTATTTTTGTATTTAGAGTATTCTTGCTTAGCTTTTTTAATATTTTACTGTTATTAATCTCTGGTTAAACCCATAAATAAACAAAAATACAAACACTAACTTTCTTTTGCTCTTAGACTTAAAACCATTTAGTTTATATACCAAAGTCATGCAAACAAACCAACCTGTCAAGGCAGCTCAAAACTGATCAGTTTTTGGTTTCATATGTTGTTTATGGTTTCATATGTTTTACTGTTGACTGTCCACAGTAGCATGCTGTACATGTTAGAAGCATGCTATGATATTGGAGGGGGTGGGACTATGGGTGAATTTTAATGCTTAGTGATTACCTATTTTCTAGGAAGAAAGAGTGGAAATTTTTTTACTGGTTTGTGAAGCTGGGAGGCAGTCTTCTTGCCAAGGGTTTGCAGAATGCCGATAGTAAGTGACTTTAGATTTTCAGAAAACAATAAAAATGCATTTTCATCATATCTGACCTTTAAACCAAGCAGTATTCCAGCAAAATACTGTTGTATTCATTGCTCAGGGAGTGGGACTGTTGAGTGGCAAACAAACTATTTGTCCAGTATAGCTCCAGCAGGCTAGCTAGTGAATCAGGTTGTGGTTTATGTTGTGCTATAACCATATCAGTCTGCTCCTGCCTCAGCTTTGGATGGATACAAGGCACAAATGGCACGGTTAAAAAGATGTCCTTGTCAAATTTGATCAACATGCACCCTAGCTTTAAGAAAATCAGCTTCAGAATTGCAGCTGGAGTTTTATTTTTTAACCCAAGAGTTTGATGATTTTCTGTACCCACGTAGCAAACTCTGTGAGTGGGATCCTGGAAAGGTTCTCCCTGGGGACTGTAGTTCTCCTGGGAGACCTCAAAGTTCATGCAAGGAACTGGAGACGGATGGCTGAGAGGGACTGTTTGGCTGATCTAAACCACAACTGTCAGTGTGGTTGGGAAAAGGCTACTGCAAATACCTGTTAAACCAAACTCAGAACTGTTTGTGGTGGCAACCTAAGGACTTGCTGCTAAACACTGGCTGTGAAGTCAGCTGTCAAGCTGAAAAAGGACCCCTTTCAGACTTTGCTAGCCAAGCCAAAGTTCTGAAACAGCAGGGCTGCAGCTTCACAAGTAGCAGAAGCAAAAACATATGGAGGAGGACTTTTACTTTCCCTAAATTTGCACTTTGTCTCCAGTTCTTTTTGTGATAATTATAGACAGGACCTCAAAGTGAGGATGGTGTCCATTTTTGGAACCTCAGTATTCCTGTTTTTTGCAGATGACTTGGTTCTATTGGCTTTATCATAACATGATACCAAGATACCATGGTTCTCTGTGGGAAAATGTTGGATTGCTCTCTCTGGGTTGGAGGACAATTGTTGCCTGATGGGAGTCCAAGTGCCTCAAGATCTTGCTCACAAGTGATGGAAAGATAAAGCGTTAGACTGACTAGCACATTGGTGTTGCTAATGCAGGCATTGCATGGACCATTGTAGTCAATGGAGAGTTGAGTCAGAAGTTAATATACATGGTCCTAAGCTCTGGGTAATGACTGAAAGAATGAGAACACAGAAACAAGTGGTCGAAAAGAGTAGGGTGGGCTCAGTGTTATAAATAAAGTGAGGAGCTTGGCAACCCAGAGCTCAGAAAAGAATGAGTCAACCACACACACTAATTACAGGGGAGGAGTCAGGATGCCTTGTTGACTTCTCTTTGTGGAAGTTTTCCAGGCAAGAAGACCCATAACTCACTCGAGAGTTTGCATATCTTGTCTGGCCTATGAGCATCTTGAGATCCCCCAGAAGTAACTGGAAGACATTAGTGGGGCAAAAGACTCACAAGAAGAAGACAATTGACAGATGGATAGTTTTTTAAGCTTTGTAAAGGTCCAGTGCACTTTGCAGTTCCTTTTCATATTAAAGCCCATTCACTGACTTTGCAATTTTAACCATTACATAAAACTAGAAATCCCTTAACTATGTCTCCAACTGTAAATAAACACAATCCTGGGCTTGCTCCAGTATTAATAAGACTATCACCATCAACTAAGCCTCTTTGAAGCTTTCACCCATCTGTGCATGTGAGTAGCTGAAAATGAGTACAGAAATGTGGCTCTCTTTTGGTTAAAAATTCTAGAGTAGATAATGATCAGTGTATCATGCAAATAATTCTGCTTGAACATTGTAACAATAGGCATTGGCTTGAAATTTTAATTAATTATTAATTTTTATGCCCTTCTCCCAGGCATTAAAGGAAATGTACAACAAGATTTTCTCAGGATGAAATTGATAGTGCTCAATGGTGTGTTTTAGAGTCACGCAAGCACAAAGAAAGAAAATATTTATTGAGCTTTGAGAAGATGTGTATACAAATTATGCCGGGGGGGTGGGGGTTGCCAGTACTGGTGAATGAGTCTTTCCATGTCTACTCTGAATCAGCTTCTCATGTTAATTAACTTTAATTTCCAAGTGATCATTCATATGTAAAAATTTTAGCAGCAAACTGAAAAACTTCTTTCTCTCGTGGTTATTGGTTGGGTGAAGCCATTTATCAAACAATTGTGTTTGCCTCTTTTGGGTCATAATGACAACAGAAGCCACCCACATCACCCTGATCAAAGGTTTACACACACTAGTTCTTAAAACTGTGTATTGCCTCCTGGAAGCTTGAGGTCTTTTGTGGTAGTTGTGAATGAGGCACTTTATTTGATCAGATGATAGAGCTGTGAATTCCTCTTGGCATGCCTCCAGTTCAAACTCTCAGGCTGTCTTTTCTTGTCCTTTCACGTATGATATTGAACAATTTTGATAGCTGACCAAGTTTTATGGAGGATTCTAGGACGTGTCAGAATGCAGAGCTACCATACTGTAACCCTTAGCAATACTAATCCTGACCTCTAAAAAGAAAGAAGCCTTTAGCTTTGAAATACTCTGTGTTAACTGCTATGTACAAAGAAAAGCAAGCCTTCATAAAACCACTGACATACCTATAAACAATACTAGCTTGAAATGCACTCTTAATAATTTCAATCTCAGTTTTAAAATCTGAAAGATTTACAAAACTTTCATTTAGCAACAGCTCAAATTATTTAAAACTGAAGACAAGCTAACATGCTAACGAAAAATGCTAACAGAAAAGATGAAAAAAATCTGCTATGTAGCAACATACCCTTAACCCTTCAATTCAGAGTGTATTGTAGCTCCCATATTTGTGCAAGCACACTTTGCATTACCATAACTACACAACAGTTCATCCTATTGAAAAAAATTGAAATGGTTTCTAAAAGTGGATAAATTGCGCTTTACAGTCAATATGTAGTTATTATGGTAATTTCACTCACACTGTTGCAGTAAGCCCATGAACACCCCCCCCACACACACACACACACACACGCACACACACACACACACACACACACACACACACATACACAGTGTAGAGAGTGTTGCAGGCATAGAAAAATGTGGAAAAACATGATGATATGCTCTGTGTTAAAGGGTTAAAGATAGAACCATGACCATGGCAGAAAGTCTGTAGTGATACAAATAATTTTTAACTTATCATTATTTCAGTCATTATTACCTGAGAGCTTCAACAGTCCCACTCCTATGCACACAGGTCACTTCTCTGGTCTGATAACCAATTTGTAGGTCCCAGAACTTTCCCCCCGGGCGGTTCTGACGGTTCTTGTTCCTCTTCTTTTTGATGAGTTCTCGTGTCTCAGGATCCTTTGTCTTCCCCCTCTCCCTTAACCTCTCTTGGACTTTCGCTCTCATTTTTTCTCTTTTCTCCTTGTTTTTAGCTTTTTTTGTCGCTTGGGGCGATCAGCCTGTCGCGATGGCCTATCCGGTTTCCTGTTTGTCCTGCCCAGTTTTCTTTTAAGTGTAGGTGGTTTGTCACCCTCTCTGTCCTGTTTGCCACCTCCTCTGGGTGTTTTTTCACCTTCTTTGGACTGTTTGTCCCCCTCTTTAGAAAGTGTATCACTTTCCCTGGATTTTTTGGGTGGTTTGTCTGCTTGTCTGGCTTGTCTTGGCAGTGGAACAGAGCACGGGCCCCAAGGACCCACCCTTAGGCTATAAAAGCTCTCCTCTCCCTGACAGGGACCTAGTTGGCATGTCTGAAATTCAGTCAGATTTGGGCAGGCTGCCCCACCGAACAATGGTGGAGTTAGAACGAAGCGGATCCGGTTCTGTAAGCCTATTGCACAGGTTTTAGAACAGGGACTCCATGGGCTAAACTCAGACACCACACAGTCCTGAGGACATGGGATAAGACAGGCTTGCTCTAGGCGTGGTTTGGGCTCAAAGTATTCACAGATTGCATCTTCTGCAGGCTCACCATTTGCTTTTTGAACACAGCCCACCTCACGGGTCTGGATGCCTTCCTCTCCCCGAGTGCACACAGCAGGGCGCTGCACCCCGGCACTGCGCATTGACACTGGAACACACTGGTTCCAGGCACCCAGCTGCCAGTCATATAGATCTTTGTGCCAGTCACACACTCTGAAACAGCTCTGCTGGTTTTCTGGTCGTTCTGCTTGGTCACAGTTGGTATGCAGGGTGGTCCAGCCTTCGGAATGAGCACACCATACTGCCCTACTCTGGCTACCTCCAGGACCACACTCACTTCCCATGCAACGACCCCATGGACCTGTGAAATGTAGGAATACAGAGAGGTCAGAGAAAAATCAAATATGTGGTCATGCTTTTTGTAAGGAAAAGTCACAGAGTTCTCATTATCTATTTATCTTGACAGAATGGTCAGTGAAATCACATTATCAGAAATCACATGCACATACATGAATACAGCTCTTATTACAATATTACCTTGGTATTGGTATAGAATTTTCCTGTCTAAGCTACTTACCATTACTGAAAAACACAGAAGAAGATCTCAATAACTACAATAAATTACCTGCCTCGTTCACTGGGGAGAACAGCAGCAATAAAAATATCACTGTGAAATCAAACTGTCCACTTAGGAAGCAACACTGATTGACAATCAATTTCACATGTTGTTGTGCAAATGGAATAGACAACAGGTGGAAATTATTGGCAAATAGCAAGACACACTCAATAAAGGAGTGGTTCTGCAGGTGGGGACCACAGACCACTTCTCAGTACCTATGCTTTCTGGCTGATGTTTTGGTCACATTTGAATGTTGGTGGTGCTTTCACACTCGTGGTAGCATGAGACGGACTCTACAACCCACACAAGTGGCTCAGGGAGTGCAGCTCATCCAGGATGGCACATCAATGCGAGCTGTGGCAAGAAGGTTTGCTGTGTCTGTCAGCGTAGTGTCCAGAGGCTGGAGGCGCTACCAGGAGACAGGCCAGTACACCAGGAGACGTGGAGGAGGCCGTAGGAGGGCAATAACCCAGCAGCAGGACCGCTACCTCCACCTTTGTGCAAGGAGGAACAGGAGGAGCACTGCCAGAGCCCTGCAAAATGACCTCCAGCAGGCCACAGATGTGCATGTGTCTGCACAAACGGTTAGAAACCGACTCCATGAGGATGGTATGAGGGCCCGACGTCCACAGATGTGGGTTGTGCTCACAGCCCAACACCGTGCAGGATGCTTGGCATTTGCCTCTCTAGCAAATTCGCCATTGGCGCCCTGTGCTCTTCACAGATGAAAGCAGGTTCACACTGAGCACATGTGACAGATGTGACAGAGTCTGGAGATGCAATGGAGAGCAATCTGCTGCCTGCAACATCCTTCAGCATGACCGGTTTGGCAGTGGGTCAGTAATGGTGTGGGGTGGCATTTCTTTGGAGGGCCGCACGGCCCTCCATGTGCTCACCAGAGGTAGCATGACTGCCATTAGGTACCGAGATGAGATCCTCAGACCCCTTGTGAGACCATATGATGGTGCGGTTGGCCCTGGGTTCCTCCTAATGCAGGACAATGCTAGACCTCATGTGGCTGGAGTGTGTCAGCAGTTCCTGCAAGATGAAGGCATTGAAGCTATGGACTGGCCCGCCCGTTCCCCAGACCTGAATCCCATTGAGCACATCTGGGACATCATGTCTCGCTCCATCCACCAACGTCACGTTGCACCACAGACTGTCCAGGAGTTGGCGGATGCTTTAGTCCAGGTCTGGGAGGAGATCCCTCAGGAGACCATCCGCCACCTCATCAGGAGCATG
Organism: Pterophyllum scalare; assembly: GCA_024447675.2. NCBI lineage: Eukaryota > Metazoa > Chordata > Actinopteri > Cichliformes > Cichlidae > Pterophyllum > Pterophyllum scalare. Next base: position 28,010 of record JAMQGT020013771.1, on the reverse strand, counting down.
CCCAGGCGTTGTAGGGAGGTCACACAGGCACGTGGAGGCCACACACAATACTGAGCCTCATTTTGACTTGTTTTAAGGACATTACATCAAAGTTGGATCAGCCTGTAGTGTTTTTCCACTTTAATTTTGTGTGTGACTCCAAATCCAGGCCTCCATTGGTTAATAAATTTGATTTCCATTGATGATTTTTGTGTGATTTTGTTGTCAGCACATTCAACTTTCTACAGAACAAAGTATTCAATGAGAATATTTCATTCATTCATATCTAGGATGTGTTATTTGAGTGTTCCCTTTATTTTTTTGAGCAGTGTATATGGTCATATGAAAAAGAAAGGCTTCATAAGACTCTATGCAGCCCTGTAAAAACCTAAGTACACACTAACTTCTTTTATACGAATTAGGAGGGCAAGTAGCAGGTAGGTACTACTGATTAAATGCACTTGATTAATTGATCATCAGCAAGTGTGACCACCTCTATAAATGCAGGGGTTTTAACAGTTTGCTGGTGTAGAGAATTCAGCTGTGTTTTAACATGATACCATAATTTTGCCAAAATGCTGATATCCAAGCAAATAGATACACAAATAGTTCTCAGATAAACTGCAAAAATCCCAAGAGCTGCATCTAAGATGCTACAGTCTCAGTTAAAATGTTAAATATGAACTGTAATGACAGTAAAATTGGAAAAAGACTGAATAAGTATGGCTTATTTGGAAGGGTTGCAATGAGTATAATAGAGTCAGGTATGAGACCATCTATCCAACAGCTAAGGCTTTGCTGCAACTGGGTCATGCAGCAGGGCAATGATCCCAAACACACCAGCTAATCTTCAACAGAAAAGGTTGAAAAGGAAATAAATCCAGGTGATGCATACCACAAATGCCGTGGCGGGACCTTAAGAGAGCTGTACATAAATAAATGCCCACAACCCTTAATTACTGATGCAACACTGTAAAGAAGAAAATTCGCCCCACAACGATGTAAGATACATATAAAATCATGTCAGTATTTGCAGTACCAGAAGCTCAAAACAAGAATCAGTAGCAGAATAAACTGTTTGGCATTAGCAGAGAAGATTTGGCAAGTTTTTCTTGAGCGCAACCCACATACTCAACACTGCTGCTCAATCCACAAATGCATTTTCCTTACAAATATATCACCATTAAAGGGGAAATAAAAAAGGCTTTCCAAGGGTATAAGATTTATTGGCGAAGTGGTTAGGCGCTCACCTCGCAATCGCTGGTTCGAGTCCCTGTCTGAGCACATGCTGTCCCTGGGCAAGACACTTAACCCACATTGCCTAAGTGTGAATATGGTTGTGTGGTTGGTGTTTGGTGGTGGTTGGAGGGGTCGTAGGCGCAAATTGGCAGCCACGCTTCTGTCAGACTGCCCCAGGGCAGCTGTGGCTACATTAGTAGCTTACCACCACCAAGTATGCTTGAGGTGTGAATGAACGGTGCTTGAAATTGTAAAGCGTCTTTGGGTACCTTGAAAAGCGCTATATAAGACTAAGGCATTATTATTATTATTATTATTATTATTATTATTATTATTATTATTGCCAAGAGGCATGATAATCAACCAAATAATCATGATATAATCAACCAAACACATTTCACTCAATATTTTCTCCCCTATTACTACTGCCAGTTACATAAGTGCTGTGCTTATTTTGCATAGTAATTTTTCTAAACAAAACACTGTGCTTATAAGAAACAGTTTAAGGATAACGACTAATCATTTTTGAGTGCTATCGAGTCAATTCAATTTTAATTTATTTATATAGCACCAAATCACAACAAACAGTTGCCTCAAGGCACTTTACACTGTAAGGTAAAGACCCAACAATAATTACACATAAAACCCAACAATGAAAATGACGCCCTATGAGCAAGCATTTGGAGACATTGGGAACGAAAAACTCCCTTTTAACAGGAATAAACCTCCGGCAGAACCAGGCTCGGGAAGGGGCAGTCATCTGCCGTGACCGGTTGAGACTGAGGGGAGAGACAGGTAATGGTAATGGTTTTGGTGGGAGCTAAAAGAGCAGTTGTAGTCAAATTCAATAATGAGCAAAGCATTTTCAGCATAAGATTAGCTGTCATGCACTAGGGTAATTTCTTCACAAGCCTTTTTCTGTTGTAAATTTTAAACCCAAAACATAATGTAGGCCTACTTCCCAGCAACCCATTTGAAAATAGTAGAGAAACATCAGCATTACTAATAAAGTTTCCCTCACTTTGATGAAAGTTCTTTTCTCTTAAGGGACATGGCTTTAATGAATGTGGTTCATATTAACACCTGTTACTATTTTATGTCAAAGAGTTCCGCAACATGTTCTATGAGCATGTAATTATCAAAGTTGTTACACCTGGCAAAACTGAAACTGTGTGTGTGTGTGTGTGTGTGTGTGTGTGTGTGTGTGTGTTCTCAAAATTATAAACATCCATCCTCTTAAGGGTCGTGGGAGGGCTGGAGCCTCTCCCAGCTGACATAGGGCAAGAGGCAGGATACACTCTGTATGGGTCGCCAGCCTGTCGCAGGGCTAACACAGAGAGACAGACAACCACTCACATTCACACCTATGGGCAATTTAGAGTGACCAATTAACCTAACCCCAGTAACTGCATGTCTTTGGACTGTGGGAGGAAACTGGAGTAAACCCCCGCAACACCGGGAGAACATGCAAACTCCACGAAGAAAGGCCCAGGCCAAGGTGGATCCGAACCCAGACCTTCTAGCTGTGAGGCAACAGTGCTAACCACCATGTCACCGTACTGTTGTATAGGATAATTTTGGCATGAAACTGTTTTACTTTCTTTCTTTTTTTTTTTCAAGAAATCTGTACCACTGATACATATCTTGTATTTGTTACATGCCAGCTAGCATATTTTCCTTTTTCTTCTTTTTTAATTTTGTGTTACTGGTAAATATAGTACCATATTGGTAATACGCGCCATCAACATGGCTGCTAAAGCAATATGGTGCGAAAAATAAAATAAAATAAATAAAATAAAGGTGCAGGCAATAAGGTATGACTATATTCTGTATATCTGTGGGTTTGCACTCTAGGTACACTATATTGCTAAAAGTATTCACTCACTAATTCAAATCATTGAATTCAGGTTTTTCAATCACTTCCGGGTGTAGAAAATTAAGCACCTAGGCATGCAGACCGCTTCTACAAACATCTGTGAAAGAATAGGTCACTCTCAGGAGCTCAGGGAATTCCAGCATGTTACATACTGTTGATACTGTATCCAAGCCTTACATCACCAAGCACAATGCAAAGCGCCGGATGGAATAGTGTAATGCTTTACACTACTGCTGGAGTAGAGCAGTGGAGATGTGTTCTCTGGAGTGGTAAATAACACTTCTCCATCTGGCAATCCAATGGATTTGGTGGATTGGCACTGGTTCTTATATAATGCTTATATAATGCTTTTCTACTCTACCTGAGCACTAAAAGCACTTTATGCAACATGTCTTTCATTTTACCATTAACATCCATTCATACAAGCACTCTTTTTATATGCTTCATATACTTTTCTCATATTGTCTATCTAACATTCACACACATTTACACTCCAATGAACACATCAGAGAGCAACTTGCCAGGAGACTTGTTTGACTGCATTTCCCCAAGTATAAAGTTTGGTGGAGGGGGGGTTGTGGTGGAGGGTTGTTTTTCAGAAGCTGGACTCAGCCCTTTAGTTTCAGTGTAAGGAAATCTAAATGCTTCAGCATACCAAGACATTTTGGACAATTTCATGCTCCAACTTTGTGGGAACAGTTTGGGGATGGCCTCTTCCTGTGCCAACATGACTGTGCACCAGTGCACAAAGCAAGGTCCATAAGGACATGGATGAGCGGGTTTGGCGTGGAAGAACTTGACTGCTTGCACAGAGTTCTGAACTTAACCCGATAGAACACCTTTGGGATGAATTAGAGAAGCGACTCCGAGCCAGGCCTTCCTGATCATCAGTGTCTGACGTCACAAATGGATGAATGGTCAGAAATTCCCATAAACACACTCCTAAACCTTGTGCAAAACCTTCCCAGAGGAGTTGAGGAGTTTTGTAGCTGCAAAGGGTGGGCCAACATCATCCTAAACCCTATGGATTAAGAATGTCACTCAAGTTCATGTGAAGGCAGACTTTAGGCAATCTAGTGTAGTTCACCAGCAATCTGGGAAACCAAAGATAATGCCATTTTATTTGGCCTTACATGGTGCTTTCATTTTTCACCTCATGGAAAATTACTCATCTGAGCTCTAGCCTTTTTTTTGCACATGTGAGATATAAAATATCCAGAGCAGGGCTTCATGTAGGCAAAGATTGGTCAATGTTTTTTAGAGACTCAATAACCTCTGAACTGCTGTAAGTTTACTTTTACTATAGTTCATTGCACCTTGCTTACTAAGAGTATATTAAACCTACCACTGCATTAAACTGTGTGCATAGCTGGCCCATAACTGGTGAGTCTATCACAGAAAAATGTAATTTTCTTCTTTTAATGTTATTAATTCTATTTTTGTTTCTGACTGAGTAGACAGATGCAAATCAATGAGTGAAAACGGCTGGAATGATATCTTTACATTTGGATTTTCACTACTCTTAGCCAAGTCTATTTTACAGCCTTAAAGCCACAATGAAAGAAAAAATTTGGCTTTTCGTCTTGTTGGTTCTCAGCAGGCCTATCCCTGTGTTACCTGCCAAAAAAGAAAATTGAAATCTGTGTGAAATTATATCACTTTTTCAATAATAGGATTGCTCTTTTTGAACACACCCTACCATTAAACTCCCATTCCTCCCATCTTGTCTCCATCCCTGTTTTGCCAGGTGCCAAGAGAAGACTGACACTGGCATTTATGGAGATAATGGAAAACAGTGTGAGATGTGCATCCCACCAGTGGCTTTTTGATAGAAAGGTGGAAGAAATGACAGCAGCAGCAGGCAGTCAATCTGTATTCATATGTTCACATGCCCATGATAAAGAGACAGGGAAAAGGTGAAGAATTTACTATTTACTACAAGATGCCCTCATTCACAACTACTATTTCCAGTTTATGGTACTCTAAACTAAATTTAGTTCTTGACCAAATAATTTCCTTTTGGATTACACATCCAAGAAGCATGGTTACTGTCAAACAAACAGCCTGAAAAGCCTTGAAACTCTTATTTATTTATTTATTTATTTATTTATTGTTGAAATGTCTTTTTAAAACTCTAGGTAACTACATTTTGTAAGTGAACATTTAAAAATTTTGTAAATGGGAAGACTAGAGTAATCCCTAATAACCTTGATGGACAATTGACCTCTAAACGTACAAAAAGAGCTATGTACCTTCATTAAAATCACCATCTAAAACCAGCCATAGTCTGTTGACCTCAAGAAAATTATATATTATATTTTCACAAATGTCTACATAATATCATAGGCAATTCTTAATTCTTTTTAATACATACAACAACATTCAACAACATGCAGACAACCACAAACGCATTTTTGGTAATATAAAAATATCTGGCTTATAAAAAATAAATAGCTTAATTGTCCACATAAGATCAGGTCAGTTAAAGGTTTATATAACTATATAAATAAACTGCTCAAAAAATCAATCGGTTTCAGCTGCTTTGGTATGGATGAAATTAACAACAGGTGCACTAGAGTGGTATCAATGGGACAACCCCTAAAACAGGAATGGTTTTATAGGTAGAGGTCACTGACATTTTTCCTCCTAATTTGTTCTGACTGTTTAAGAGTATGGAAGACATTCCAGGAGACTAGCACAGCTGAACAGGGCAGTAGAAATTCCTTAACACATCAGCAGGATCGGTATCTGATCCTTTGTGCAGGGAGAACCAGGATGAAATTACTTCCAGTGGGCCACTGTTGTGCATGTCTCTGACCAAACAATCAGAAACAGACATTATAAGGGTGGCCTGAGGCCCCAGTGTCCTCTAGGGGTCCCTATACTCACTGCCCAGCACCTGGGTCTGTGAATGCATATCCGTGGAAGAGCCCACAGACCTCTAAAGGTTAAGCTGCTGCAAAGAAATTTCAACAAAATGGACTAGCCAGCCACATCACTTTTTCTCTTTTTGTTTTTTGGGTGTCTCTGAATTCAGCATATCTATAGGTTAATAATTTTAATTACCATCAAGCAATGAGGCATCCTTTCATTCCCAAGACATTAATCAGTCCATATCAGTATATCCCGCTATTTATCAATAGATCAGATATCAAACATAATTTTTTTTCCCTATTGAGCTCTGATGTGTTTTCAATAAGTTTGGTCACTTACAAAGAAATGAACAGTCTCTGATTTTTATAGTAGTTCAATTTTAATGGAGAGAGACAGAAGATCAACCAAAAATCTAGAAAAATATAATTAACAGTTGTAAATTTATTTGCACATCATTGAGTTTGAGATTGGATTGCAATGAATCAATAAATCAAACATAGATAATCTTCAACCCATTATGTCTATAAAGCACACCCGCAAACAAAATCAATTTATTCAACTCCTGCCTCACCAGGCACAACAATACTGCGATGTTATATGGGCTGGGTGAGTGTGGCTGCAAAGACAGAGAAGGTGATCTGGACTGAAGGGGTGGAGTTGCCAGAAGGCAGAATATCTGTTCATAATAAGCCAGCCACAGGAGGAGACAGATGCCACTGATGTCAAGACACAAAACCTCATCACATTGCATGGAGGTCTCCACTCAAAGTTTAGCACCCTGAGGGTCTATGAGCAGCAGAAAGAGGGAAGCCAAGAATTAGTGATTATCAGAAACACAGTCCAGGTTGAAACATGGAGTATCTGTGAATACATAAGGAAGCTGATCCCCTGAGATGAGATGCTCCAAGAATGCCTTAGACTGCCAAAGACAGGCAGTGATGAGTAACAGGAAGAGGAACTATCGTGGACAACTAAGCCCCTGCATCAATAGATAGAGGAAGCGGCTGATATATAGAAATCCTACCAGTGGATAGAGGAAGACTAAATAGAATAGCTGAACTGATAGTTAATCTGTCAGCTCCATCCATCCATCCATCCATCCATCCATCCATCCATCCATCCATTTTCTTCTGGTTATCTGAGGCCGCAGAAACCAAGACCCCCCTCTCCTCACCCCCCCTCATACACACTTAGCTGTAAACCATTCCAGTGCAAAGGACCACATCATCTGCAGAAAGCAGAGATGAAATTCCGAAAGCCTTCTGCCACTTGGGTATGCCCAGAAATTCTGTTCATAAAAATTATGAATAGAATTGGTGACAAAGAGCAGCCCTGGAGGAGTCCAGTACCATCAGAAACAAGTTTGATTAGTTGGCGGCATTCTTGGAGAGGCTAAGGAGTGTGATTCCCCTATAGTTGGAGCACACCCTCTGGTCTATCTTCTTGAACATGAGAACCACTACCTCAATCTGCCCATCCAAAGGCACCACCCCAGATCTCTACACAACGTTGCAAAGTCGTGTCAACCAAGACAGTTCTACAACACTCAGAGCCTTCAGGAACTCAGGGCAAATCTGGTCCACCCCAAGGACCCAGGAGTTGTTTAACTACTTTAGTGACCTCACCCCCAGTGATGTCCCCCTCATTCCCAGACTCTCGTTCTTTTATAGAAGACATTTCAGTAGAATTAAGGAAGTCCTTGAAGTATTCCTTCCACTGCCCGACTATATCCTTAGTTGAAGTCAAAAGTGCCCCACCTGCACAATACACTGTGTGAGTAGAGTACCACATTCCCCTCCTGAGTCGTCTGACGGTTTGCCAGAATCACTTCAAAAAGACCAAAAGCCTTTTTCTATGGCCTCGCTGAACTCGCTGAGTGTGTCAATGTTAGATAGAAAGCACATAGGAATAGAAAAAAGTGCTACTATAGATGGGTGAATGAGGCATGTTGTGTAAAGCATATGAGTGCTCAAGTAGAGTAGAAAAGCACCAGTCCATTTACCATCCATTTACCATGCCTGATGTAATTCCACCCCCACCTTGAAGCCATCTGTCACTCCTACCACACACCTCACCACTGTCTCGCTGTCCTCATCCGTGTACTGCTCCACTCTCACATACTTCTCTGCACTCCTCCACTCCTGACTCCCTCATGCAGTATGATGCCAGCTTGTAAGTAGCTGCTGCAACCTTTTGACTTGCATGCAATGTAAAACTTGGCGGATCACTGCTAGTCTGTACATACTCTGCTGAGAAACAAAAGGCTGGAGATGGCAGGTCAAATCTTCAAGGACGTCCAAAAATATCTAAAGTGCATTTTCTCATCTTTGTCCCTCAGTTGGTGAACTAATGCAGAATATTCGAACTGTGTACACCTCATCTTCTATGATGTCTTCACAGTTTTTTCTTGTGCTCTATGTATTTCTCAGTATTTATCAGCTCCAACTGGAATAGCATGCCAAATGATGTAGCTCTGTGACCTCATCTCCTTGTTGCTGCTTCCAGTCTGTAAAGCGCAACAATCTTACTCCCTTCCATAAAGGGCTTCCATTCAAGTCATATGTACAGTTACGTCATTTTACAACACAGCAGTTCACCCTGTTGATGAGTTTTTAATGTCCACAATTTAACTTTCAAACCCAAAAGCATCATCTATCTCCCTATATTGCATTATCAGCTCAGACGTGCATGAAGAATGGTCCCATAGTGCATTGCATTGGTGGCATCACAATCCCCAGTTTTATGCAAGGGAGGTCCCAGAGCTAGCGTGCAGGAGGCAGTACAGATTATGCCCATTGGCTCACTACATAGGTTTATCTGCATTATTCTCATATGGGTATATAGCATACCATCAGGCCATTACATTTTGATAGTTTTTGTTTTCTTCTTATTTGAACTCAACCGAGGGCTCACATGCAACAACTACATATACAGTTCCCTCCAGCCACCAAAATCTTTCTTCTTATCTCTCCAGAGTTGGTATTGTTGGGTTTGTAAAGACTTAATGATGATATAAGCATTTGTTAAATAAACTTTAATTCTCCCAACAGCAATACTTGTAGGCACTGAATTGATTAAATGTACTCTCAAATGTCAACTATTTGCCATAAATGGTCAATAATATGAAATGTCACAACAAACAGCCAAATATACACAGAGATAAGCACGTGTAATAACATCCTATTAATCTCTTAAACTCTCACTCCAATGTGTAATTTATGGTACTGCAAATGCTTCTGTTTGTGTATGGATTTCCATGCGGACAGCGCATGAACAAGGGTCTTCACCGACCTCAAACGTGCTCCCATGCAGTCCTCCAAAATACCAACTGCATGTCACTGGATGTGGATGGCCTATGTGATGCTGATTTATTGATAAGTGGGATGGAATAAGAAAGGGAGCGACGAAGTTTACCGGGAATGGGAAAGGGTAAAAAAGATTAAAGATAAAAAAAAAAATACAGAATGAAATGTACAAACAGTAGCTGAAGTGCACACTCTTCATTGTTTTTAACAATCGGTTTCACTTCAGCTTTTTGCATGTTATAGCTTTGCTCTTCTCCGCAGCTAGCTGATGGACCGCCAACAGCACAAGCAAGAATAGCCCAGAGACCGGTTGTGCCACATCTTTTATACACTGTCTCCATCAACAGCAGACAGTCACTGCAGACAGAAGGGCAATTTGCCTTCACATTACCTCCACTGAACCATCATTTCTCTCAACACACCAACTAACCATGTATACCGAGACAGCTTCAGCTCCTCTGAAAAAAATAACGCTGTTCCTTTTGCCATAGTGATAGCCAAAAAAAGAACCTACACCACCCCCTCCTCCTTCACACCCAAAGTAAAACCTGTCAAGTTCCCAGATATTAAGAATTCCTACTTTGTTCTTTACATCAGGAAACAACATTACAACCGAGGCAGACAGGGACAGTTTGCACACTGTGTAACAGAAAACACAGACTCTGTGACTCAAAAGCACTCATTGGTGTTCTTCTGATTTAAAATCACCCTACATTTTCCACCTGCCACAGAAAGAACTGTGAAATGTTAATTAACCTGTATGTTCAAGGGATCTACAAAATAACAATGGCTGCAGATAAAAATCCCCTCAGGGTAAAAAGATATCTATTAAAAGTATTTTGTTTTTGCTTTAATATAAAGGTACATTTAGGACAAAAGGGAGAGATTGGAGTTGCATTTTGCTGTAGCAGTTCTGATGAATGATCTCAGAGTTAAGCAGCAAGGAAATTCGAAAAGCAATGATGTTTTCAGTGGCAGTTGACCTTATCAAGACTCCTGGGGGACTGGTGGCACTGAGGTTTATCTGAGAGGGCTTTTGAGTCAGAAAAGCAGTGCTGAGGGAGGATGGACAGGAAACATTTGGTGACTGGGTGGAGAGAGAAGACAAATGGCCTCTGAGAGGAGATAACTGGGTGAAATCTTCCCTTTAAATGAAAAGGCATTAGTCAGAATGGAGTAAAAAAGTGGAGAGGCTAACAAGATTGAATTTGACTGGGTAACATGCGGAAATACACTCCCTGAGGTTGTGGGTGAAAGGATCGGGTGGTGAAAGGAAGGTAGAGAGTTCCTCAAGACCTACTGGGGCTAGAATCACCAGCTTTGCACTCAGGATAGGCACTAATCCACTTGTCCTTATCTGATTATAACACTCTACTTGGAAAGATGGGAAATGCCATCAGCAGCTTCAGCCATTACCCTGCTCTACCTGTTCTATTCTGCTACAGCAGAAGCTCTGAAGTGCCCATGCAGAGAAATCAGAGGTTTGAGCTGCAGGGAGGTCAGTTAAAACTTGTAGTGCAACTAAACACATCATACAACATTAATTTTTAAAAACGCTTTCACTGCTTTTCATGTATTTTCAACTATTGTGTATGACACTTTTAATATTTTACCTTTCTTATATGAAGCTCACTATAAGTCATAAGTGAAGGCGAGATTATTATAATGCTTATGTCAGGGTTTATGTCAAGTGAATGCAACTCTCTTTTTAAATGAAGCAATCCTAAGGCTCCTATAACATGTCAAAATATGAAACTACTGGATTACTAAATCGGTTTTGATTACCTAAGTAGGTGAAATAATGGAGAGTGTATTTAAAGCTGTATGAAAATAGATGGAGGGTAGACAGATGTCCAATTTGAAAACGGACTTTCTGTTTCCTGCCATGGAACAAAGCAGTGGCAGAAATGATGGCGGTGATGTGGGGGTTGGGTATGACGAGGTTGGGTAGATTTCTTAAATGTCAGAGAGAGTGAGGTGGGATTAGACAAAGAAGGAGGAGATGGGGGTGGGTGGGAGTGCCTTATTGAGAGACACCATGTCATACCACGCAGGAAAACAGGAGCATTTTTTTTTCATTGACTAACAGCCAAATGTGCACTAGACAACCTAATCTTTTTAGTTACATTCTGACTTTTTGATCACAAGGTTCACTGATGATTTAGATATAAATTAGGTATAATATCCAATATCTCAGTATGTGAGATTTTATTTAGTTATTTATTCACATTATGCATTATGTTTTATCAGAAACAGGTTACTCCTTGTAAGTCATGTCCACCAGTATTACCACCTACTTGAAAGGGTGCTCTAAAATAGGTACACCTCATGTTCAGTGTCACAGTAAAGACATGCCAAGATGAAATTGTAGAAAATGTGTTTATACAGAAATCAAAAATATGTGTACCTTTAAAAACATCATAACATATCAGTTTACACCAGACCTTTAGATCAGGAGACTGCACTCTAATCTGTTGATGACCATGAGCTGCCTTCATCGCAGTACACTTAAAATAGCGTATCGTAGTCTCATCATCAGAAGATTATCATAGGTCACAAATGTGAGTTGCTGTGACAAGAAAATTAGTTAATATTAAACTAATTATTATTAAATATAACTTAAGCTTGGGTTTGTAATTATGGCAACTGCACAAATATAGTTACTAAAATCACAATCATTTCATAACTTCTTAACAGAAAGTTTTCCCTTATTGTTGTTGCTCTTGGAAGCAAAGAACTTAGAGGTTAGGTAGACATGAATAATAATTGTTCTGTCTCAGAAGCAAAGCCTTTGCTTCTGAGGAAGGTACACTCTTAACCCAAATTAGTTGAGTTTACTAGAAATTTGTGTGGAAACCCGTTGCCTTAAACCATTCTAGTTTTTACACAAAGATGAAACTAAACATATTTAGTAGTATTCACTAAAATTGATTAGCTCACATAAATAGAAAGAAATATATATGAGCTAATCAAATTTAGTAAAGACTACTAAACATGTTTGATACATTGTACTAAGGTTCTAAGTTAACACAACTAAACATGTTTAGTTTCATCTTTGTGTAAAAACTAGAATGGTTTAAGGCAACAGGTTTCCACACAATTTTCTAGTAAACTCAACTAATTCGGGTTAAGTGTGAGTTGTATAAAATTACTATTTTAAGCTAAATTTACATGTTAAGCAAATATGCAACTTAACATTTAAAGCTATTTATATTTTGTTAAGTGGACTTTTCTACTCTGACTGAGCACTCATACGACACATTTACATTCACCCATTCACACAAGCACTTCCATGTGTAACTAAGCAAAGTGCTTTTTATTATCTAACATTCACACACATTCATACTCCAACGCTTGTGTCAGAGAGCAACTTGGGGTTCAGTATCTTGCCAAGGATACTTTGGCACGCAGCCCGGAGCAGCCAGGAATCAAACCGCCAACCTTCCAATTGGTAGGTGACTTACTCTATCTCCTGAGCTACGGCCAGCCCAACGCGTGTTGTTGTTAATATAAGTAATAACATTTCCTCTGATGGAATTGATTACCCTTTTGATGTTCAAGTTGTACTGAATGCAACACATGGCTGGACAAGTGGCTGGACATTGATATCTGTTATAACATTGTAAACTGAACATTACAAACTTTCTTAAGAAATAAAAATTCTGGCAGAGCTGTTGCATTGAACTGCATTAGATACTGCAGATTACCGGTCCGGAGCCGTTGAACTTGCCCCGCCCCTTCACTTCAAAAACATAATATCTTTAGTAATCTTTGCTCAACAAGTTCATTACACTCTATATTTTAGTAGAAAAGCACAGTTAACTAATTTGATTTAGTAATGGGACACCATTTTTGACTGTTGGAGTCAGCTTCTCCAGCACCACTGATATTTACACCACCAGATGCAGGAAAAGGGCCACCTATATCCTGAAGGACCCCACACACCCCCACACACCCAGCACACACACTTTTTGTTCCACTCCCCTCAGGCAAGAGGCTGAGGAGCATTAAGAACAGGACCACCAGACTAAGGAACAGCTTCTTCCCTGAACCTGTAAGACTGTTGAACTCTGATGGGGCTGTGTAGCTGCACTGCTCTCCCTCCATCAATCCTTGCACACACTGATATATATATATATATATATATATATATGTATGTATGTATGTGTATATATATATATATATATATATATATATATATATATATATATATATATATATATATATATATGTATGTATGTATGTGTATATATATATATATATATATATATATATGTGTGTATATATATATATATATATATATATATGCTCTTCATCAATCCTTGCACACACTGATATATATATGCATATTTTTCTTTTATATTATTGTTACTTTCTGTTTATATTTATTCTTCTTTAAGGGCAACACTGGGACCTGAGGACAGAGATTTCGTTCCACTGCATGTAAATGTGATGCAAATGGCAATAAAGAATCCTTGAATCCTTTAAATCCTTGAATCCTAAATGTCCTTGGGCAAGCTACTGAATCCCAAATTTCCCCTGATGCATCCATTATTGTGTGAATATGAATGTGGCTTGTAGTGTAAAAGCTCTGAGCTTTTTCTACTCTCTTTGAGCACTTTTTGTTACATTGTTACGTGCAATAACTGCTCACTACAACGCCTTTCCTTGAAATGATTCTTATGTAATGATTTTGGCAGATAGCATGCTAGAAGGTTCTAGCAGTTGTAGTAGCAGCAGCCATAGCAGCTAGAGGATTATTGTTATTAACTGGGTTTAAGCGGGAAATGATACCAGTTAAATTCTCTTGCAGAGATTTTTCCTCTCTAACAGGATTGAATTTAGAACAGTGTTTAGACACACAGCTTTGCCTCAGAGCATTAGCACAGCAGATCAGGCCACTGTGTCAACAAGCACTTGTGGGTCATGTAAATCAGTGAGTGGATCAGTGAATATTTATAGTGACAGGATTTTATAGCTGCTGTACCACTAGCTAAGGTTATACAGCTGTATAAAGAGGTCCTTTATAAACCTTTTTTCTAAAAATCAGTTTCGCTACATGCATCATCTTGTGCAAGATTCTCAAACAAAAAAATGTTCTCAACCTTGATACAAGGGGACGAAAGGTGGAATTCAAAGCAGCTGCTGATATCTAATTTGTGTGTTAATGTAGCAGGAGAGAGGCTACCTTGAAGGCACCTTGAAGTATAGTATGTCAGAAATGAAACCACATTGCCATTTTCTCTGTTGGTGCTAACACAGTCACCCTTCTCTAAAGTTCTGGCAGCCTGGCAGCATACTGTAAATGATGAATTATACAATGCATTCATCAGGCTGTGTAGTTCCTGAAAGGTGGCAAGCACAAGTGAAATGCAGCATGATATTTGGTGTTGTGTGAATATGCAATGTATATAGATAGCACTTAATAATTTGCTGTTTGTACAGAAATCTACAGTGAATGATAGCAGGTCATCATTTAGAGAAACGGTGAATACCACTAGAAGACAATACATAAACAACACAGCTTTAGTGTTTACGGGGCATTATTTCTTTGTAAAGAGTCCTCCTGAGACTGTAAATGTTTCACCTCCCCTGTAATGTCCAGGTCCCCACAGAGACTTTGAACCCTGAACCTGTTCCTGTTCCCAGGGTGAGGATGCTTGCCCTGCCGAGAAGCCCCAGCCATCACCGGAGATAGCTGACAATCCCGAGTATCCTGTGAACCGCGACAATCATGAGCTTCCCAACCCCCAGACCAAGGGTCCTGCATTGTCCACACCACTGGAACCCATGATGTGCTAACTGAGCCTGTGAGTCCTGGGCCCAAGGGCTCCACTTCCTCTGGGACTGGGAGTCCTGCAACCAAGGGTCCAGCGCTGCCTGTGCCAGAGGTGTCCTGTCGCCTCCGCCATCGTTGGCCCACTGCCAGGCCACCCGAGGGTTTCTGTTGATGTCGTTGGCCCCTATTCCAGCTACTGGAGGATCCTAATTGCTGCTGCCACTGACCTCCAGAGTGTTTCCTTCGCCACTGTTGCTGGCATCCTGTCAGGCCTCCTGAGATGTCCCGTTACTGATGTTGCCAACTGACAAGGTTTGTCCTCTCCTTTGACTTTGCCTCCTACAGGCCCTCTGGTCAGCCCCCTGGACTGCTTGGCCTGTGCCATGAGCTGTCAGGCCTGTTCACCACACTGTTCTCCTGCTTTGACTTTGGACTCTTCTGCTCCCTGTTTGTTGCTCCCAGGCCCAGCCAAATATTATGAAAATGAAACCAACAGAAAAAGCCGCAACAATTCCACTATCCAACAAGCATTCTCAGTGATAACATTTAACACTTAACAATGTTTAAATTACTTGATGCAGCAGTCATATATGAACCCCATTTTTTTCTGTTGCAGATATAAGAAAATTAACTAATTAATTAATTAACTATGAGACATTTTAATATTTACTTGTCTTCTGTGTAAAAGGAACAAAAACTTTACAGTCTTACAAACCTGGATTCCTTGGCTTTTAACTTCCAAAAAAATCTTATTTCTAAAAGACGTGCTCACCAGCAATAACTGAAAGGAGGCACAATTCAATAGATTCTGCATTTATTAGTGAACAGTGAAAGAGAGTTTCACTGGCTGGCACTGAAGATGAAAGAACATCTTGTCTCATCACAAATCTAGGTGGCCACAGATGAAGATGTTCAATAACAAACAAATTGTTTTCCTATACATTATTACATGTCCTCAACCGGGCTGTATAAAGAACTGGATCTTAAGTGGCTGCTTTTTGCCCTGAACACTCCATGTTTTCATTTCTTGGGTGCTGCTAAGATCCAGGATGTATGATGACAAATCTGAACTCCACTTGTTGGCATTAATATTTAACGTTAAAGTATAATTTCATGCACTGACTAAGGAATGATTGCTTTGCCCTGCAGTGAAATTCACTTGAATGGGCCCAATGGACAGCAAGGGACTCCCACAGAACCGGTATAAAAAGCTTAGGATGGAGGAGTGCTCATCTTACTGAACCTGCCACTCTAAAATAAGATGCACACTGCATGCTAATCACCGGGGATTAGCATGTGTACAGTTTACAGGAACAGAAATGGTTATGGGCATTTCTTCAGTGACAGTCAGCCACAGTCACACGGACCTCCTGCTAATTCAATCACTTTTCGCAACAAGACAGTGTTGCTCTCTATTTCACTGCCCTTTTGTATTTATTTTTTTATTTTAGTGAGATCTGTGACACTATGACAACCTTTGTTTTCCTTTAGCAGAACACAAAATGCATGATAGAAAAGGAAAATTAATGCATGACTTGCTACAGTTGCATAACTGAACTGATTTGTCTGCACAGCATGAGGAAAGTCAATTAAAACATTCATAGCATTCTATCCATAGTGAAAACTGCAGTGCAGTATTATATGGATCAAAGGGTATTCATATTTTGAGGCCTGTGAATGACTCAGATTGACTACATGCATTAAAATATATATATATATATATATATATATATATATATATATATATATATATATATATATATATATATATATATATATATATATATATATTTTAAATATATATTTTAATATATATTTTTAAATATTTTTATTTTTATTTTTATTTTTTTAAGAGTAAAAGAGTTAAATATGGATTAGGTCTCCCTTCCCTTTTAGTAAATTATTTAATAATTGATCACCATCTAATTTTTAAGCTTAAGCTTAAAACTTTCCTTTTTGATAGCTAGGGCCTGATCAGGTGACCCTGAACCATCCCTTAGTCATGCTGCCATAGACCTAGGCTCCTGGGGGTTGCCATGATGCCACTGAGTATTTCTTTTCAAGGCCCAGGTCAGGTCAGCTGTGATGTGAATGCCTAGGAACTTAATGTTGTTCACCTGTTCTACCTCCTCCTCATGCATGAGGAGTAGAATGTTCTGTCTGTATAAACAGAGAAAAAAAAGAAATGAATGAAAGGCCCAGCAAAGGCACTTTTTTTGTTAGAAAGCATAAATGGGCTGGGCTCCCCTCTAGGCTGCTGGAAAACTTCTAAAGAACCACAACAGAAAGCATCTTCCATCTCAGTGTGGTATGGCAGCTGCACTACAGGACAGAAAGGACTTGGCCCAGGTAGTGAGAACAGCACAGGGAATCGTGGGAAGGCTTCTCCCAGATCTGGACTTAGTGTATGCTGAAGTTCCTCTGCATTGCTGCAAATCCCACATCAATAGACTGTTGCTGTAATAGACTGTTTGGAATGCTGCCTCCTGAAATAAGGTATACAAACCACTGAGGGACAGCTTCTTCCCAAGAGCTGTGAACTCTATCATCATCACCCCCCCCCCACACACACACACACACACACACGCACGCATGCACACATACAAACACGCACACAGACATACATATACATACTCATGCCTTAAAAAACTGAGACATTTACTAGACAATTGCACTTTACATAATGTTTGCTGTGCTATCTTTCAATGTTTTTTATTGTGTACGCTTATTTATTGTGTTTCTGTCTGAATTTTAAAGTATTGTTTCTCGTTTTAATTTTTTCTCTGCATCCAGCATTGCCACAGCCAGCGGGATGGGATCAAAGCCAAAGGATACCTTGCACATATCTCAGCGATGCAACCAGCCTTGACAAAATGACTGGGGACATGATGGATTGGCTGTTCCTAGCTGCTATGGTCATTCCAAAACTATGAATCTCAAATCTGAATTTTGGCAACTTGCTCCGAAAGATTTGACTTGGATCAGGACAAAAACCCTTTGTGACAATTCTCTAAAAAGAGACACAATTATGTATTTTGTTGTAGCACTTTCTGTGTTTGATCTTTTTTATTTTGTAATTTAAGATATGCTCCATTGGTTCATCCTGCTACAGTTTTCTGACCGTCACTGGCAGTTCATATTTGTTTGCATAAAGTGATATCAGGAATAGGTAACCAGGACTCCAACAGGAGACATTGTATTGCAGGGTTACCAAGTTTGTGTGGAATAAATTAACCTTTTAGCTTTTTACATCCATCTCATTTTGATTACTGAAGGGCGTGCAAGCTGCCTCCTAAGAGCAAACAGTCAGAAACTTTACATCCTGCAGAAGCAGCAATGAAAGTCTGAAGATTGTACCAAAGCAGTCAGTGTCATCAAAACCACCTGAGGCCAGCCAGCTGCTGAGAACAGTGAGAGGAAGCCAGAGTCCAGATGTGTGAGCATTACAAGGCTTTATATGAGTAAGAAGCAACATTAAAAAAAAGATTGCAGAAAATGCATCTAAAGTCTGTGAACTTAGTTTGGAGTTAGATGGGTAAATGGATTTTCAAATCCTGTGTACAGGATTTTTTGAGATGGGTCACAATTACAGCTGTGTGAGGTAAAGTAGCTTCCTTAGCATGAGTGTTTTTGTTGGTTTGATTCACAAAGTACTGCTGTCTGAACACAGAAAGAAAAATCAGCTCCTCCTAGATTTCACCATGTGTTTTTCACATTACTGTAACTCCTCAGCCATTTTGGGCGAAAGAGAACATTCAAATGGTTCCTGAAAGATGAGAATGATATTTTTTAATTCTACAGCCAAAATTATAGAATAAGTACAGGTGGCGTGTATAATACTTGGGTGTTAAAGGGTTAAAAGACATGAAATTGTCGATCTTATCTCAGAAAGAAAGCAAATAATCCTAAACTTGTTTTTGACTGAGCCATTTACAATTCTTTAAATCACACATAAGGAAGACTGTAATCACCGTTTGCTTCTGTGTTTTCAAGACAAATTCCGCATCTGGATATTGAGCACAAACAATATTATAACACACTGATTACAGCAGAACAGAAACGAACAACTGAGCAGCACAGTGGTTTCTGTCCCCCTATAGTTGCTTACTAATAAGATTACCATATCAAGTATACTATCAGTTCCTAAGTGCACAGTGAGGACTGACATATGATGAACACCCTACTATAGACACATAATGCACAGTTGTATCATCAGGTCTGAAAGTACTTGGACAATGACACGTTTTGTAAAAAAAGAAAACTGTCAAGATATTGTTGAATTGCAGCCTTTCTGCTTTAATTAAAGGAGGGGGAGCTGGAGCCTATCCCAGCTGTCATAGGGTGATGAGTGGCAGGGTACACCCTGTACAGGTCACCAGCCTGTTGCAGGGCCAACACAGAGACACACAACCATTCACACTCACATTCACACCTATGGGCAATTTATCATCACCAATTAACCTAACCCCAGTAACTGCATGTCTTTGGACTGTGGGAGGAAACCCATGCAGCCACAAGGAGAACATGCAAACTCCACACAGAAAGGCCCGGGCCAAGGTGCGTTTGAAACCAGACCTTCTAAGTATTAAATTAGGAATTATAATATTTGTTTATACACAAGCCCCCATTTTCAAAGACTCAAAAGTAATTGGACAACTGATTGACTAGCAATTTCATGGCCAGGTGAGGCCTCTTCCATGTTCTGTTTGTTATAACATGACAAATTAAGCAGATAAAAGTTCTGGAGTTGATTCCAGTTGTTGAACTTGGATTTTGAACTCAATATGAGGTCCAAAGAGATACAAGTGAAGGAGGGCATCATTAAGCTAAAAAAAAAAAAAAGAAGAAGAAAAATAGGTCGACCTATCAGACAGACAGCAAACATTTTTTTAGGAGTGTCCAAAGTCTGGCACATTCTTCAAAAGAAGCAATGAATTGCCAAGTTCAGTAACACCAAAAAGACTACACATATCAAATAAAATTGATAAAAGTGATTGTAGAATTATTTTGTTGATTTAAAAAAAACCTTCACACTATCTAGCCAACTTAAGAACACTGCCTAGGAGGTAGGCACACAATCCTCAAAGTCTACTATCAAAAGATACTGCCATAAAAGTAAATAGATATGGTCTAAAACAAGGTACAGACTACTTGTTACACTCAAGAGCTGGAAGGCCAGATTAGACTTTGACACAAAGACACAAAAAAAAATGGAAAGCTAAAACTTGGACTAACCTGGACCACAATAATAGGAAGAGAAAACTGTGTAAAAGGGAAGGAGGAACTTGTAATCCAAAACCTAAAAAAATGATCTATCAAACAATGTGAAGGCAATGTTATGGCTGTCGGTGGAACCAGGTCACTGGTGTTTAGTGATGATGTGACTGCTGATAATGGCGGGATAAATTCTCAAGTGTACAGGGCTACCCTCTCTGTTCAGATCAGTCAAATGCTGCAAAGCGGATTGGACAGTGCTCCACATAGCAAATGGATAATGGCCCAAAGCAACTCAAGAGTTTCTCAAGGTAAAGAAATGGGACAGAGCTAAAGGCGGAGACCCACAAACAAGCAGAAACTGACAGCGGCTGCAGTAAAAACCTGACAGAGCATCTCAAGGGAGGAAATGCAACGCATTCCATGTATTCTACACTTCAGACAGTTGTTTACCACAAAGTAGTAAAAACAATCCTTAGTTGTAAAATTGTCCGATTAGTTTACATACTTTTTTCTTTTGTTAAACCCCTTGAATTAAAGCTGAAAGTCTGCAGTTTAATCATATCTTGAATGTTTGATTTAAAATTTACTGCGGTGGTGTTCAGAAGGAAAAGTACAAAAACTGTATCAATTTTGAAACACTTATGGATCTAATGATATGGTCAGTTGATGTTGCATTACAGGTATATGTCATCAGTAAAAAGCCAGACTTCACTGTCAGCAACCTAAACTTTCAGCCAGGTGTGTTGCCTGTTGTTAGTGAAAACTTAGCAATTTCAGCTGTCAGATTTTCTTGCCATTAGTTCTGCAGGTGAAGACAAAAATGACAGCTATTGAGTAGTTGAAGCACTCGTCGGCCTGTGACTTTTTGTTTGACACGCTGACAGTGAATGATGAAGTGGAAAGAACATATTTTTTCAGAGAAGGTGTGAGGTCACATCTGCATGTGTCAAGTGTGTGTCTCACACATGTCAGCACACGATGAAGACCATAATATTTTGTGGGCCAGTGGTGTGGAACAAATGCACTACAGATTGTCAGTCCAGACACATAAACACACACAGAGTGCAGTCAAGTGCTTTCAAGGCAATAGGTGGGGAGGTACTAGCAGAGCTGCAGACACAGTGCTGTCCCTAGGTCAATGACAAATAAGCAGAATGTGGCAGCGTGAGAACCATGAGGGTGGAATGACAGCTGCTTGTGTTAAAAGAGCAGCAGTTATCCTGGGAGACTGTGGATAATAATGAGACATTTTTAAGAACCTCAAGGCTAAGGTTTTGTGACCTTAACCTTTGGATCACCATGCAGGAGCTCCAGCATGTTTTCAGAAGGAAAGGTGAGTCCTTTTTTCTGGAAAAATCTGCATAAATATGTACAAGTGCCTTTGGAGATTGTACTTTACCATGCTGTGGAAAATACAGTGAGAGAGGACTTGGAAGGCCTAACAATGCAAAAAAACACAAAACAAATTCTTTTCTATTTTGCTCCCTAGAGCCTAGAGTCCATTGAAAAAGACTTTCAGATGACATTGAAGCAAATCTGGCAAACCCTCAGGCAACTCAGGAGGAAGGGAACACAAAGACATATCTTTATGTTCAGATGCTTTCAGTACTACTGGTACTCTTGCTCTCCAATTGATCTTTCTGAGTTAACTTCAATAGTTACATCCTTCAAACCATCAACATGTCTATTAGACTCATTCCTACAAGACTACTCAAAGAAATCCTACCATTAATTGAGACTTCAATTTTAAATATGATCAGTATATCCTTTTTAGGGCAGCATGGTGGCGTGGTGGTTAGCACTGCTACCTCACAGCTAGAATGACATCTGGGAGGTCTGGGTTCGATTCCACCTTGGCCCAGGCCTGTGTGGAGTTTGCATGTTCTCCCTGTGTTTGCGTGGGTTTCCTCTGGGTACTCCAGTTTCCTTCCACAGTCCAAAGACATGCACTTACTGGGGTTAGGTTAATTGGAAACTCTAAATTGCCCATAGGTGTGAATGGTTGTCTGTCTCTGTGTGTTAGCCCTGTGACAGGCTGGCAACCTGTACTGAACTGTGTCAGCTGGGATAGGCTCCAGCCCCCTGTGACCCTTAACAGGATAAGTAGAAGAGAATGGATGGGTAACAAATAAACCAACACAGTAGTCAAACTGCTACTCAAAATGTTTTTGTGCTTTGTGGCTGACAACAGAATCCAGAGGGAGCTAAATTAATGGAAGATGAGCAAAACCAAGCAGAGCAGAGTGGGGTTGAGTTGAGCCGAGTAAGTACTAATGGAAAAGAGGCATAAGACTCAAACTGTATTTCCTGTTCTCAACTCTTTCGAGCGGTTTAATAAATTGGGCCAAATTTCTAGAATAGATGCTGTGTTGGATGTAACGCGTTACTGTACTAAATTCAGTAATAACATCACAGTTACAATTATATTGTTATTTGTATTACAGCAGTTCTTCAAATATCTGCACACTGGATGGATAGAAAAGGGGAAAAAAATTACACAAACATGCTTTCTTCTTCCTGAGCACTTCAGCTACAATCAGCTGATTTCATTTCATGTGCAGGTGGAGAAAAATTGTGACATGGCCTACAGCTTTTCAGGGGTGGAGATATGGATATGGACAACTGCATTATACTGCTAATACAACTTCAGCTCTTCGCACGCATCTGCACAAAATTCATGCTAAAACAAAGCTAGCCAAGGATTCAGTCTGATGTTAAAACCGAGTGTATGCTATTGTTACCTGGTAATTATGGGATGTTGCATTTCAGATCATTTGTAATGCAAAAGTAATGTAAGAAGTAGTGTAATGACTTATAAGTCATTAAGTAATGTACTGCATTACTTTAAGAAAAGTAATGAGTAATGCATAATACTTTTTTTTAGTAATGATCCCAGTACTGTTTATGAAGCCCAGAAGGACGTGTTATCACAAGTCAGACTGATTCAGTATTAATTTTAGTGGCCTCTCTTTGATACAGCTGGGTGCCATTACTGCCAGTGTAAATTCATGTTGGCAGTAATAACAATTTTACCAAATCTACATTTATATTCTTATGCAGGGCTTCCTTAGCCAGCTTCAAATTAGTTTCCGTTTCTGAGTGTGGAGTATCCAATAAGTGTAGATTTTTTTTCCTAAGCAGGTGTGTTGCCAAGTGGGGAAAATCAGTTAGAAAGTTGATGGTAGTGTAGCAAAGGCTTGTTTTTTAAGCTATGCCTCCTCCTCACAGTCGCTGGGTCTGACTTCCTGGCTGCTTGTAAAAACCTGACCTGGCTAGTTATTGCAACTACTGGCTGTTTTCAGTGGCACAGATCTGTGTCTCCAATTCACTGAGTCTACAATGGCACACTGGGACACTGAAGAGGAGAGTGCCACTGAGAAAGATTCTTATCATTACCCATCATATCATCCAATTGATATCAGTGGATTTACCTCTTTTGTCAGTTAACTGAGTTAGTGGGCTTTCTGTGAATGAGATGAAATGAAATAATAAAGATATGAAGTAGAAGTGCTGATAGAGTGCCTACAGTTTCTTGAGACCTGAATTTAACGTAACCATTCTAAACAGAGTGCATGTCTCTACTTTTTAGTTTTTCTACTGGAAGATCATTCATTAAAGAAACAGTGTCTGTCTTGACCCAAAAGTAAGCTCACTTGCTGGTCTCTGCTTGTGTCTTGACTTCAGTGGCCTCCCTAGGGCCTCATTAGGCTGAGGATGACTGGTGTAACTGTGTTTATACATCCAGCTGCTGCCTCTAAGAACTGATAAATAATACAGTTGTGACTGCAATTAAAGTGCTGGTGTTCACTCCCATGGGGAATATATTTTTCACATCTCATATGTGTTTTTTGTTGAATTTTATCCAGTTAATTTAACTAAATTCTAAACAACACTGGAAGGCTACATGCACTTTGTTGCTGCAATACAGTTTTCTACACTTGGTGATGATATTGTAAATCTTGATGCAAACTGCATCAACGTAAAGTTCCAAGATAAAACTTAAACCCAGTAATGCTGACATGTCATCAGTACAAATCTTTCTGTGGTAACTGCACTATAATTTACAGAATTCCAGTCCAATGTCCAATCCAAAAGCTAAAGTATTTCTAAACTGCTAAATGTGGAGCTTTGTAAATGTCATGCAGGTCCATATAAAATGTGAATGTGCTCCAGCTCATCATTTCTAGGATATCTTGGTCTGTTGTGCTGGACAGACTAACAAACAAAACCTAACATGACCAGCTTTCAGGCCTGCTGCAAGATACTTTGTGATCTTAACAAATATGCTATGTATAGTGTAAGGATTAGAGCTATGGTAGGAAAAGATATTGTCAGTTTTCTCCTTGGTGAGTTGGGATCGCTTGTTTATTCACATGACCATCAAAGTCATTAGTGTATATTGAGTTTCTTTTTCACTTGCACTTAATCTCTCTCGGCTGGGTATCTTTTTGTATTTATTGCTATGACACATAGATGTGACTCTCTGTTTATGTCAGCTTCATAGCTATTTAAAACATTACACAGAATTATTATAGTCTAATGTGTGAGATGTATAGGTGTGTGTGTTTATAACAGCCTTCAAGTGCAGAGCTGCTATTCAGGAGTAACGGTAACTTGACTACGTCTGACTCAATTTTGCATTACTTCATCATAAAAGTCATTATATCATCTGGAGGAGCTGCTTTACCATTAACTAGGATGCTGTGGATTTACCTTTTCAAACCAAATGGAGCTATGGTATTAGTCACTGTTGACACAGAGGAACACACAGAGTGGTCTTGGTGTCAAAATAAGAGCACCCTCAACTTTTCTTATATATATATGCTTGTTTTGACCCTTTGGTGAACCCACTGGGTATCCTTACGTGTCATTTTTCAATATAAAGAGTTAGTATTGTTGAGGGGTATATTTTTAGCCAAGCCACAATTGCTAATTTGAAATTTGTAATTTAGTATCCATTCTCTAACATAGTTTACTCAGTGTTTTAAAGCTGCCTCCAGATTTCCAGTAAGCCAATTTTACTGATTGTGTGTGCAGGTGTATCAATTAGATTGCAATTCTACTCAGAATTCTTAGTTTTGTTTATTTCAGGATTTTAGCATAGTTCAGCTTAAGTCATCCTAAGACCATCATAGGATAAAAACAGCAGCTGTGACACAATGAGACCTTCAAGCTTGAACGTGAGGTTACATGAGGTTACAATGGCCTTAACCACCAATATCTAATTAGTTCCAAGTTAACGTTTGTGGCAAATCTGAAGAAATTTCGTCAAGGTGTTCCTGAGGGTATTGTATTCATGAAATGAGTATTGGCCAAATATGTATGGTGTAAAGTAAATCAAAGCTCAGGGTTCTGCACTTACTGTATATAATATCTTTTAAGCTTTGCATGGTTCTGCAAAGTGCTTTACAATCTTTTTCTCACTTAGTCTGGGTCAATTTCACTAACTCTGTGAGGAGCAGACAACATGTTTTACCACCTGAGCCACAGGTCACAGTGACCTTGATCTCTGATGACCAAAATGCATGTTGTTATAATTTAACCAACCAGTTAATCTCAAATCTGATCATGTGTCAACTGAGTGTCAATTGAAGGTGAGTGCTAATGGAGGTTAGGCATTAGGAGAAGAAGCAGGTTGATGAAAAGCTCTTTATGCTGCTTAGGCCAATCTGGTGGCACGTTCCCAGTGCTAATTAAGACACATGGAGAGGATGAGTTCACCAAAAGGTAACAAGGGTTTAGCAGAGAGCAGGAACAAATTGCTCGGGACAAGTTTGCTTTCAATACTTTGTGCCAGAGAAGCTCATTAAGATTTTTTGTGTATTTTAACCCAAACCGATAACTCTTCCCAAGCCAACAATGCTGTTTAGTTGGCCAAAACAGAAACTGATCTAACTTGTATATGATAATTTCCCACAGAATACAATAGACAATTTTAGAAATTTGGTTCAATACTTCAACATTTTCTCAGGTAATATTGCATGGAAACAACAACTGATTTTTGGCTGTCAGCAGATCCTATAAGCCTGCTGCAGTTAATTCATCCATTCTTTATTCATTCTTTGTTTTAAAGAAAGACATGATCACAACCACTGATTAGATTTAGGAGATCCATCCATCCATCCATTTTCTTCTGTTTTTCTGGGGCCCGGTTGTGGGGGCAGCAGCCTAAGCCGAGAAGCTCAGACCTCCTTCTCCCCAGCCACCTCCACAAGCTCATCCGGGGGGACACCAAGGCGCTTCCAGGCACACAGAGAGATATAACCTTTCCAGCATGTCCTGGGTCTGCCACAGGGCCTCCTCCCGGTAGGACAGGAACACATCACCCAAGAGGAACACCTCAGCCAAGACGCACCAAGAAGGCATCCTAGTCAGATGCCCAAACCACCTCAACTGGCTCCTTTCAATGTGGAGGAATAGGGGCTCCAATCTGAGTCTCTCCCAAATAACTGCACTCCTTACTCTATCTTCAAGGGAGAGGCCAGCCACCCTTTGGAGGAAGCTCATTTCAACTTGTATCTGTGATCTTGTTCTTTCGGTCACTACCCAACGCTCATGGCCATAGGTGAAAGTAGGGATGTAGATTGAGTGGTAAAACAAAAGCTTTGCTCTCTCTTTACCACGATGGACTGGTGCAGCATCCAGATCACTGCAGACACAGTCACAATCCATCTGGCAATCTCCCACTCCCTTCTCCCGTCACTCGTGAGATACTTAATCTCATCCACGCCACCATTTTCCGGCTGAGGACCATGGTCTCAGACTCAGAGGCGCTAATTCTCATACCAGCCGCTTCACACTCTGCAGTGAATCGTTCCAGTTCTGTCAATCAAAGTTATGAACAGAATTAGTGACAAAGGGCAGCCCTGGCGGAGTCCAACACCCACAGGAAACAAGTCTGACTTATTGCCAGACCTATAGACCAAGCTCTTGCTGGTCTATAGTTGGAAGGGTTTTAGAAACTGTATTTAAGACCAATACAAATTATTTACCTATGAGTTTGTTGCTTGTCCTATTGTTTGTCCTACCTCATAGGATCAAACCTTGTGGTCTCTAAGGGCCACTCTTTAGAAAGTCAGTCTTGATAAAGATCAGTTAGTCTGCTCTGCACACCTGTAATCCCATTGATCAAACGCATAGCATGTGCATTTTGTCCTCTTTTTACTTAACAGAAAAGGTAGTGGCCATGTAGTTGAGTTAAACATAAAATGAACAAACCCTACTGTAAAATTACTCAGCCTCCCAGTATCTACTGCCTGCAGGTGGAATATTGACAGCAACACTCCTCCCCCACTGTCAGCTCTCACAGAGAATAATGAGGCATGTACATAGTCAGCACAAAGCCTGTCCTTGTGGGTGCGCATTTTGTGAATGGGTGTTTCTGCCATTGTTGTTGGTGAGAAATGAAGGTACAAAATTGCCAGGGGGTGGTCGCTGGGCAAATTGCACTGTCACTCTTTTAAAAAGATTAAATATTCTTTTTTATTTGTCAAGTGAGAGAAAGGCCAAATGAAAGCATGTTCAAGTTAATTGGGATTACGGATACAATTAGAAATGGCAGACAGCTGAAAGAGAGACACAAAGACACATAGCTAGTGGAGTCAAGGTGTGTACATGCACCTCTTTTCCCCTGGAGGCAACACTGAACAGCTGGATTAGGTTCTTCAGACCCACACAAAATAATGGTTACAATCCTACCCACAAGCAGCAATACGTAACTGAACGAATAGATGTAGACACA